>PVJD01013596.1:0-33133 GCA_004026545.1 Mormoops blainvillei
GCACTGAGTTTGACCTGTGGGCCATTCGTGGTGGTGGTGGTGGGGTATGTTCTGAGGGGCTGCTTTCTCTCTGTGCCCCACAGGCAGACTGGCCACATGGGAGTGGTCTCTGGTCACTGATCACAGAGGGCAGGGCTGGGGGGCCTGGGGGACCTTCCCTGCAGGGCTGACTTCATATGCCAACAGGACACTGGCTCAAATTGCACTGATACTGGCCAGCTGGGGGAAGCTCTCGACAGGCTTCCAGCTTTATTAGAGGAAAAGCCAGAGAGAAGCACTCTTCCCTCTCACTGTGGTCCATTAGTATGATTAATAATGAATATTCCTAGGCACTTGATACTGGCAAGATGCCGTACCACCACTGTTTATTGTTGCCCACCGCTATCTCGAGCTGTCTAGTCTGCCCACCGAGGTGCAGGGGCGAGATGAATCTTAAAATGCACCTCCTTCCTTGAGTTTGTCGGGTCACAGGTGAGGTTCATGAAAAGAAGGTGTACTTTTTACTCTCAACACCTGTGCCCAGATCCCTGCCCACCCACCCCCACCATCTACAAGTCATGTGACTTTTGGGTAAGTCACTTTACTTCTTCTGGACTCAATTTCCATATTTCAACCTCAGATTCTTGTTAAATTTTGAAATGGCCTCCCCACAGTTCAGCACATGGTACGTGCTGATGCTATCTTTTGCCCTTTTGTTCAAACCATAGCCTTTGTTTCTGAGAAGTGGATGGAAGGTTAAAGATGGTTAAAAGTAAGATTTCCCTACTGCTGTTGTTTGCAATCTCAGCCATATTGTACCAAGAAGACCTCTTCGTCTGGGGGAGACAGTGGTATATTTTTCTGCCTATTCTCTTGTTTGTGTAAAGGGCAAAGCTAGCCTAGTGCTTGGGCTCCTGTCCTGGGGGAATGAAGAGAGAGAGAGTAGACCTCAAGGCAATGTTTGTCCTCATCTCTCTGCCACATTTCTAAGAATAGAAGAGAAGAGTAACATCAGAGTCTTAGTTAACACCTTCCCCAAGCATAGGAGGAGAGCAATTGTATTGTGAAGCAGAAGAGGTCTAATTTAGATATAAAGAAAGACTTTCCAACATTGATGAAAATGAAAAGCAGTGCTCAGAAACTACCTCTTACTAAGTGGCCCCAGGCCTGGCACTAGCAGCAGCCAGCCTTGATTCGCAGCTTGGCCTCACCTGAGCGCCCACAAGCCCAGCACAATTAGCAGCCATCTGCAGATTGCTTTATAGTTCATGTCAGTTGGCCCTGGGCAGAATCCGGGCAGTGGCTGACCTTGGTCTGCAGCTCTTGGAGGCCCCAGAGCCAGTGTATATGGTGGACAGCTTCAGACCATGTCAAAGCACTACCTCTCAACCAAAAGCAACACACTCAAGGGATGGACTCATCAAGCAATAGAGCTCTGCTGAAGTAAGTCCTGTTTGATAAGGGTGGGCCCCTGCACAGCTCATCCTCCAGGGTAGTAACAGCCAGTTTTTGCAGCTGATTGGCCTGAGGACAAATCCCTCCCATTGACCTGCTAACAGCAATCAAGGCTCAACTACAAAAAGGATTGTGTACATAGCCCACACAGGGGAGCACGCACCTTGAGTACCCACAGTGGGTGATAGGGGAGGCTGTGCTACTGGAACCTACAGGACACCTACTACATTAGGCAACTCTAAACTTGGGAGATGCAGCAGCTTGACCTAATACATAGAGACAAACACAGGGTGGCTGCCAAAACGAGGAGGCAAAGAAACATGGCCCAAATGAAAGAACAGACCAAAACTCTAAAAAAAAAAAAAAAAAAAACCTAAACAAAGTGGAGACAAGCAATCTACTAGATGCAGAGTTCAAAACACTGGTTATAAGGATGCTCAATGAACTTAGTGAGGACCTCAACAGCATAGAAAAGAACCAGTCGGAAATGAAGGATACACTAACTGAACTGAAGAATAATTTACAGGGAATCAATAGTAGAGTAGATGAAGCCAAGAATCAAAACTAATTTTGAATATAAGGAAGCAAAAAATACCCAATCATGTCAGCAAAAAGAAATAAGAATTCCCCAAAATGAGAATAGTGTAAGGAGCCTCTGGGACAGCTTCAAGCATTCCAGTGTTCACATCATAGTGGTGCCAGAATGGGGAGAGAAAGAGCAAGAAATCGAAAACTTATTTTGTAAAAATGAAGGAAAACTTTCTTAACCTGGTGTAGAAAATAGACATACAAATCCAGAAAGTGCAGTGAGTCCCAAACAAACTGAACTGAAAGAGGCCCACACCAAGGCACATCATAATTAAAAGGCCAAAGGTTAAAGATAAAGAGAGAATCTTAAAAGCAGCAAGAGAAAAGCAGTTAGTTACCTCTACAAGGGAGCTCTCGTAAGAGTGTTAGCTGATTCTCAACAGAAACTTTGCAGGCCAAAAGGGATTACCAAGAAATATTCAAAGTGATGAAAAGCAAGGACTTACAACCAAGATTACTTTACACAGCAATGTTATGATTTAGAATCAAAGGGCATATAAAAACTTCCCAGACAAGAAAAAGCTAAAGGAGTTCATCACCACCAAAACAGTATTACATGAAATGTTAAAAGGTCTTCTTTAAGAAGAAGAAGAAAAGAAAAGAAAAAGATACAAAATATCAACAATAAAAAATGACAACAAATACATATCTATCAACAATTGAATCTAAAAAACAAAATAATTGAAAATAAATGAACAAGTAGAACAGACACAGCAGACACAGACTCATAGATACAGAGAACATTTTGATGGTTGCCAGATGGGAGGGAAGTTGGGGAGCTGGGTGAAAAGGTGAGGGGATTAAGAAGTGCAAATTAGTAGTAACAGAATAGTCATGGGGATGTAAAGTACAGCATAGGGAGTATAGTGAATAATATTCTAATAAATATGTATGGTGTCAGATGGGTACAAGATTTATCAGGATGATTACTTAGTAAGTTATATAATGTCCAATCACTGGGATGTACATGTGAAACTAATACAATATTGTATGTCAACTTTAATTTAAAAATAAAAGTGATTTAAGAAAAAAAAAAAACTGCCACCATTCAATGGATTGGGGGCAGGTGCTTCCTTATCCAAAGTATTCCTAGGATTCAGGGCTGTTCCCTACCCAGTATCTCGCAGGTATTACCTTTCCTGAACTATCATGTCCTTTGAAGGAGCAATGCCATATAGAACGCAGAAGTTTCTTTATTGCAGTGACCTTAGGTCTTGAGTGGGAGGTGATTACAAGTCCAATCTCATTTCTCTCTTAAGCTTGGCATAGGCTTTCACATAAATCAGCCTTATGCAGTTAATGCTTGCTATTCCCTTGACTTTGACACTTAAACTTGCTGCAGCTCCAGAGCAGTCTCGGCCTCCTAGGAATTCTGAGCCTTTCTACCTGGAACCCATGCCTTGCCCTAAGGCTCAGGTCAAATCTTCTCCTTTTTCAGCTCCCACCTCCTCATTCAGATGTCCCCAGCTTCCTTAGAATACAGTTTCCGAATGTCTCGGTGCCACTCTGCTCATACTGCCTGTCATCTAGCTTTACTGCTTGAAAAATATTTGCCTGTTTCTTTTTGAACTTTCTGAATCTGGCTCTTCTAAAAACCCAGGTGTCTTCATATCTCTTACTTCCCACACCAAGGGTAGCCAATATATGTGTGGATATTTAGCCCTTAATACAATGTCTTGTCTCTAGAAACACTGTCAGAAATCTCATCATATCCAAATGTAATTGTGAGGATTACTCTGGTCCTAGGAAGATTGAGCTAACTCAGTTTACATGGGACCATAGTAAGGAGTGAGATGGGGAGAAATCAGAAGTTCTGGACATACAGGCATGAAGTGTTTTGCAAAGAGGTAGCAAACAAAGGTGTGTTTCTCCAGCTCCCTTGGGAGCAAGAGAGCAAGCACCTCAGCTGCCTCTGCTCTGAGATGGGTCCTTCCTAGTCATAGAGTTTCAAGTCTAACCTTCAAGCAACATCAGCTACTTGACTATAATCACCATAACCAGCTTCTGTTTGGTGAAGTGGGAGAGGAGACAATACTTCTCTGGTGCTGGTCTTCAAAATTTCTTGCTTGAGTTATAACAGGTTAACCGAACTCTTTGTCTTCTCTGTTACCCCCTGAATCCATTCTCCACACTGGTAGCCCAATCTTGTGTAAGTCCTTCTCTGTTTCTGATCCTCAGCTCCCTTGACCTTAATGGAGGCTCTGACAGTCTATGATTTCCCTCCATTTCTCACCTGCCCAGAGGGCCAATTCTTCTCTTTCAGTCCCTCTGTCCATCAACTTTCTTGGCTTCCTCACCCTCAGACTTCCCTTCCCCTACTAGGACTCTGGTGTCCCCTTTCCCTTTTAATAGGGTATTCAGCCGCCTGAAGCTCCCTAACTAGCTCGCGCTCTCTCTCTCTCTCCCTCCCTCCCCCCCCTCTCGTGTGTGTGTGTGTGTGTGTGTGTGTGTGTGTGTGTTGGAAGGGGTTGTTGGGACATGGGGAATGACACAGGGGGTTTCCACTTTCCAGACTGGATAATGAAAGTTGGAGTCTACAATCAACTGCCCCTCCCCCTTTAGGCACTTAGCCTAGTTCCAGGCCCTTGTGGGCTCTAGGAGAATATAAATGAGGGAATCAGTGAGTTCTTTGAACTTCTGGGAGAAAAAGGGCCATGGCAATGCCAAGGAATGTGATTGGCTGCCATTGCTACCCCTGCTGCTGAGGCTTTCTGGGGAGTGATACTCTTCCTTAGGTCAACTGCTCAGCTCAAGAAAATGGTTTGGGCAGGGAATTTTAAAAAAATATATTCATTTATTTATTTTTAGAGAAAGGAGGAGGGAGAAAGAGAGGGAGAGAAACATTGATATGTGTGGTTGCCCCTTGTGTGCCCCCCAACCACAGGGGCCCCGACCTGAAACCCAGGCATATGCCTTTACAGAGAATTGAACTGGCGACCCTTTGGTTCACAGGCCGGCACTCAATCTACTGAGCCATACCAGCCAGGGCTGGGCAGTGAATTTTATTTACTCTACCACACATCAATGAATCTTGGCAGTCATGAGAGAAACTGAGGCACATTGACTCATAGACACCATGGCGCTAGGAATGCAGAGAAGCAGGAAATTGGACTGTTGATTCCTGAGTGCAAATGCAAGGACAGTCTTTATGCCACCCTACTGGACTCATCTATTTTCCTAGGGAGTCTACTCCGTTTCTCATTATTTTATAATGTCAGAATAAGAAAGGACATTGGAAGCCCAAGAGTCCAGCCCTTTACTGTTAAAAAAAGGGAAATTCAAGTACAGGGAAGAGAAGAGAAGGGACTTACCCCAAGGCCACACAGTGGTCACAGAGTGAGTTAATGGCAAAGCTATGACTGGAAGCCAGGTGTCCTGACCACCACTCTCAAATATCCTTTCTGTTGTCTTAAGTTGGATCATCATCCCTGAGGTACGTGGTGCTCTGCTTTACAAAGGATACTCAGAAGAGTTGCCAGTGGATAAGAGGAAAAAGGACTATGGCCAGTCACTTTCAAACTAAAGATCAGACAAGTTGACTGCTACAGTCTAGAACGTTGCTGTCCTGGGATTCTGGGACCTTGACAAGAAACACAGAGGGGCTGCTAGACACAGTTCAAGGGAGTGGACTGGGGATGCCTCTAACCTTGAGGAGTTACAGCCTTATTAGAAAGTGAATTACGTAAATTGCGAATGTATTTGGGTAGCGGCTAAAGGATCAGGACGTTGATTTGAAGGTGGAGACCGGGATTTGAAGGAAAAAAAGTAGTCGAGGACAGATACTGGGAAAAGAAGACCAATTCTGATGAAAATGACAATTGAGCAAGGATGGGGAGGAACTCTGATGGGAAAAGGGATATAGAGTCCTACAGAAAAGAACGGATGAAGTGTTGGATGAGTTGAGGACGTTTAGTCACGGAGAGTTTCAGAGGGATATTGGAGGAGTTGTTAGGGACAGCTGGGAAGTTGTGTGGCCTTGGGGAGCAGATGTGACATCCACAGGCAGAAGCCACAGAGGAACGGAGTTCAGATACACACAGGAAGAACTTTCTAAGAGTCGGAGCTGTCTCGAGAGTGAACAGGCAGTTTTGATAGGTAGCGAGATCTCCATCAGTGGAAAGTTGCAGTCAGGGGCTGCTGAAGTCTCTGCCAGGGTGCGGCCCAGTGTCTGGCCCTCCTTTGGGGTGGGGCCGGATGGCCCGGATACGGAGGGCTAACGGCTGTGAAGGGGGTGAGAGAGAGCAGGGTGGGTCTGGGTGGGGGGTGGGTGCCCCCCTTGGGGCGCCGAGGCCCAGTCCGACCCCCACGTAGCTGGCGTTGCCACGGCAGGGCAGGGCTCGGCTGGGCGGGGCGAGGCAGACGGCCGGCAAGGAGGCGGGCGCGAGGGCGGGGAGCGGCGCGGAAGCCGGGCCACATAAAGGAGCGGGCGGTGCGACGGGGGCGGCTCTTTCCTGGGTGGGGTTTGTGAAGTCGTGGCCCGTTAGCAGGAAGCCGAGCAGTCTCCCCGACGCTAGCGAGGGACCCAATCCGAGCCCTGAGCCCCCGGAGTCCGAGCCGTGTGTATTGCGTGTTCAACGCTGCCCGACAGCTCCTAGCCAAACTTCGCCAACTCCGCTGCCTTTGCCGCCACCATGCCCAAGACGGTGAGTGCAGGAGGTGGGCGCTGCTAGCCTCGGGGGCTCTAGCTGACCCTTGTAGCCCGTTGATGATGGCCGAGGGGTTGGCCAGCCACCCGGCCCGCTCGGGCTGCCGCACCCTCCGCAGAGGCCTGGGGTGGGGTATGAGTGGAGTCCTGGTATGGCGCGCCCTCGAGGGGGGGCAGGGTTGAGGTGGTCCCTGGCTAGACGTGTGGACTGGGCGGGGCAGGCCTGTTTCTCAGATTCCAGTTCTCTGCGTCTGGGATGCGACTGCAGGGAAGGCTTCCTTGGGGCCCCAAGTTCTCCTCTTGTCCCTGACAGGCCATGGGCGCAGGGAAGAAGACTCTGGTTTGGAGGAGAGCACGTACTCCAGTCCAGGAATTGGCACCTTCTGGGGCAAGGCTGCCACTGCCCAGGAGGGGCCTTGGGAACCAAGAAGCAAGGAGGAGGGAGATGTTAAGGGCGGATCCCACACCCCGACTCATCTTTCCCACAGACTCCCCAGGCAGCCTCAGCTGTTTCCTACTGGGAGAGCAGGAGAGTTGTGGAGGGACTCATAGAAGCTTCTGGCTTTTACACAGGAGTGCTAACACTTCACTAGGCACCATTCTGAGGGGGAGGTCTGCCCTATACCGTAAGGGGAGAACACTGGTTTCTTTTCTCCACTTGCCAAATCCCTGCCCCTCAGGTCATTACTTAATGGCTCTCTATCTCTTACTTTCCCCTCTGAACTGTTCTGTGAAGTGTAGATTCTCTTCTGTGGGGCCATACTTTGTTAGAGTAGTGGTAGTTTCTAGGATCTGGTCTCCACCCCACTGGCTGTTATGAGAAGAGCAGAAGCCTCTTGGGAGTGGGGCCTAGGGGGGCCGGATGCCCAGGAGGGAGGGGCGGGGGAGGAGTGTGCCTGAATAATGAGCCCTGCTTGCTTTTGTGCAAGTCATGCCAAATGGCTGCTGGGGCCCTTCCCTTGCCCAGGGAGGCCTGGTGACCACCCTAGTTTGAGTCCTTTATGCCAAGCAGCTTGTTGGGCTGGCCTAGCATATGCAGTTCTCCTGGAACCCTCTCCCTAGGACTGCCTGAGCCTTATAGAGCTGAGATAGTGATTAGTAGACTTGAGAAGGGCTGAGGGTCTCTGGATGAGAGGGGCAGGAGAGATGGGGCAGTTCTTTGGGTGTATGCTGAGCTTTGGTTGCCACGTTGCTGTATTCCAGCCATACTGCCAAGTCATTCTTGCCCTTCCCGAACCGTGTCCTTCAGAAAAACTAAGTTTTCAGTAAGTATGTGGTTCTACCATCTCTCTCTTAAATTGCTTTTGGTTTTATGGTGTGGGGCTTTTCCACACTTGTCCCCCTGTCCCCACCACACACAATGTGCAAGAAAATAGTTTTGAAAAGAGAGGGAAAATACTCCAGTGTCTCTGCCAACACAGGATTATAAAGAACTTCCAGGAGCCTCTCCTTGGGTGTATCATTCTGTGTCACTCTGTGGTTGACTCCTTGACTCCTCTTAAGGTATGGCTTTGCCTAAATAGGTGGGTGGATCTCTGGGAATAGACAGTCCCGTGACTTCCCTTCTCTAGTGGCATTTCTCATTCTCAATTCTGTGATATCTCACATTTAAACACAACTTGATGAATCTGGAAATTGTCTCAAAGTGACCTTAACCATTCATTTCATCTTTAGTCAAAAGTGGCAAGGAATATGGTGTGGTGATCCTTTTCCTGGGTGTGAAGAGAGATGACTATGAGCTGTTTGAGGTCAGACCTAGGGTTACTGAATGTACCTGGATACTGAAGGCATTTTTTTATGCAGATTGACTGACACTTGAATGAATTTGGAAGGAGAGGTCTCGATTTTGATGGGCAGGAAGATCTGGATATTTTTCCATGTTGTTTGGCTCAAGGAATAGTCAACTTCTAGAAGAAACAACTATATCATGCCTCTTAACTTGAAAGAGATATCAGAGACTTTCGATCTAATAACTCTCAACTAATGAGATTATTTAGGCCTACAGGAAAGGACCTACATAAGGGCACATGGTGAGAACCAAGATCGGGATCCAGGCTGTTTGATACTCATCACATTGACCCTCTATTCTGACTCAGTGATCAGGTTCTTAAAATCGATCCCCTCTCTTGCCAAAGCAAATTGCCACTTTTTTTCAGGCCTTCCTGGTCCTCAGGTAAAAGGAACTGGATAATTTGGGCAAAGTGACCAACATTTGCATTTGTGTGGTCTCTTGGTGAGAGTTAGGGGTGTCACAAGGTGCCTCCTGTTTTCTCATTCCTCATCTCAATGTTGAGGTGTCAGGGCCATACCCTAGTTCACTGCATACCAGCTAGTAGCTTTAATGAAGGAAGAAAATTCCCCTATTCTCTACTCCCTCTTCACTAGTGTGCTTTAGGCTATTTCTGGAGTATGACAGAAAGGGAAAGGTAGTGGAAAAATCAAATCCATTCATTCATATGAACCATGTCTACAGTGTTTCCAGGGTTAGTTTCACTTTTGCAGCCAATTGTCTCCCACTGTCAGCCCAGCCTCCCCTAAATCTGTTAAAACATGCTCCTCTGCCCCCCTGCCAATTCTCGGATTCTGCTTCTAGTTGCCAGTTTTCCTGAGTCTGTTTAATAGCCAGAATGGAGAACTTATTAACTGCTATTTACACTTTCTCGTGATTATAAGAAAATTGCCAAAACGAAACAAAACAAAACAAAACAAAGCCTTTTTCTCCCTTCCTACATTCTTTTAACTGTTTTTAGATCATAAAGTATTTGGGATACTCTTGGATTCCCTAAAAAGAGATTGTTTTGAATTTTCAAGGTGTTCTTGAGTTTCTGGCTTGTTAGAGTTGAAAAAGGTTCTTTACAACTGTCCAACACCTGTCATTCTATAGATGGAGAAACTGAGACCTTCAGATAGGGAGGGACTGACCTAGAATGATGCAGCCATGCCAGTAGTAAAGCTAGGACTTGAATCTAGGTCTTAGAAGTCCAATCATGGTAAAACCCCTTCAATTTACTGGGTTGTTAACCCTAGCTCAATAGGTCAGGGGAAAGGTGATCAAGTGGTCATTGATGGGACCATCCACGTCAGCAGACATAAGGCCCAGCTCCTTGAAGTATTTGAAGGCTTCTGGGTTTGCAGTCAGCTAAACTTTAACAGGGTCTGTGTGGACTGTTTATTCTCCTGCCATTCCTAGCATTGCTTGAATCACTCGAGTGGCACTAAAGTGGTACTTGGTGAATAGGAGGAAAAATCTCAGTCTTTTACCCCTTGAACTAACCCTGCCTGCAGACTTCAGGGTGGGGCAATGAATCAGGAATGGAGGTTATGTGAGAGAAGGGGGACTCTTTGGAATCTGCATCTCCCCACTTCTTTGGTTCTCCAGTTTACTCAGCTCTTTGTGAAAGTGTAGGTGATAGAGACAGAGCAGGGGCCATCTTGGAGATTTCCTTTAGGCTTCTTTTTGAATAGCCCTCTGGGCAGAGAGGGGATGTTGGGACAAGATGGTCTTTATGGGACCCTTGAAGGTACCAACTAATCTATACTCTCTTTTTTTCTGATCAGGTTTTATTGCATAGAGGGGATAGGGCTCAGTCCTTCTTGGCTGCCCCCTTCCTCATGGCTGCAAGGACATTGTTCAGATCCTCTGTCTTTCTCTTGGGACGATTGTGTGTCTCCAACCTTTTCTTGAATTTCAGGGCCCTCTTGTCCTTAGAAACCTTGAGCAGCTCCATGGCACACCGTTCATAGGGGCCAAAGCCACACACTCTTGGATCATACTCACACTTTTGCTTGGTGAGGTGCCCATGGTGGCGGCTGTGCCTCAGCTTGTGCTCATGTTCTTTGTTACTTTGTGGCCCTTGTTGAGGCCCACGGCCATAGGGTGGTGGAGATCCATGGTTGCTGTTCCTCACTGGCTGCCCTCTATACTCTCTTATGTTAGGTTTGGAGAGGGGAAGATTGTTCTGTGAGTGGGTGGCAGAGGTGGTATTGACCCGTAGTCTGCTAACTCTCCATTATTCTCTAGCTGCCTGTAACAATAGCTTGTTTTAAGGGTGTTCCTACTTTTCAATCTCTTCCTCTTTTCAGGGGGCTGCTTTACTGAATGCTGGATCTGGATGGGACATTCAGAGGTCATCTGGCCTAGCTCCCTGATGCCAAATCTTATTCTCTCAGGATGAGATGAGATGACAGCTACATATATCCTGAACTCTGTTCTAATAGTACTTCTTGACAACAGTGTGCCTGGGTCCTTTTATATTTTCATGGGAGTCCCCCTCACTGGAATTTATACCCTCAAGATCTCCAGAGAGGAGAAGATCTAGTATACCAACACTGCTAGGGTTGGGCCTTTCATGGCTAGAGTTACTGAAAATTGGCATCATTACTAGTTTGGAACAGTCTGTTTCTGATCTTTCAAATATAAAACTGAGTTTATCATGTACATCTTTCCCAACTCACAATCTTTTCTCCCTGATACTCCACCCTACTGTTCTGTCCCCATAGAAAAAAACAGAATACAATGGCAGTCTCTTTTGGGGCAGTCTATTGGTCAAGCGAATGAGGTGCTCCTGTCATAATTGACTGGTTTTGCTGCTCATCCCTCCTCCTATTTCATGCTTGACAGAGCTGAAAAGCTTTAATTCCAGGTTCTGATTTGTGGTACTTGGAGGATTAGCTTAGGATTCCATTGATTTGGAAGGTGGGTATTGGGAAACAGCAGGTAACGCTGACCTGAAAATTTTTCTTTTTTTCTTTTTCTGTGTAAGAAGAACATCTTCCCTGTCCTCAATGAACTGATTCAAATAAATGGGACTTTGGGCAAGTTCCTGCTTCAGACACTCTGTCTCTCCTGCTTATCATTGAGAGCACTGTACTAGTATTAGGTATACTCTAGGGACCTTTCTGCTACTGATGTTCTTGAGACATTCTTTCCTCAAAATTCGAGTGCCTTCTCTGTGTATGTTGGCAATACAAAGTTGAACAGCACTTGCTAAAATATATGTTCTTGTCCCCTTAACCTCTGGAATGTTGTTTCTTCATGGGTACCAAATTGAGGATGGAGAGTTTCTAGCATGGGAGTTGGCTTATTTCATTAGTAGCACTGACAAGAACACTGAGGAACAAGAAAGAAACCAATGAGACTATATTCTGAAAGCCGTGGGTTGACTGAAGAGCCTCAGACAAACGCTGAAAACTTCATGGGCTTCCCTCCCTTTCTTCCAACTGCCTATAAGTAGCATGGACACATTGTAGTTGCGCTGACAGGCCAGGAAACTACTAGGTTATATTTCAAATTTCCTTTTAACCTTGTGAATGTAGTAGTTTGATATATTGGTAGACACTAAAAAAGCTGGTGGGCATAAACCAAGTTCCAAAGATATCTACCATCAGTGAACTGAGGGCTAGCTGTCCTGTGGTACAGCATTTCAAACGTCTCTGTACTTAGGATGACTGAGAACTTCCTCTGCCTTAAACTTCCTTTTAGCCAATTGTCCTGGATGGTCTAGGTTTCTCACAGGAGTGTTTTGAACCACAGATCAACTGAGCTGGTTTTAAGCATTTTAGCTTCGCCTTTATGTTTTAAATGGGGACAACAAAGCCCAGAAAAGGGAAGTGATTTGAGTGAATTGGCAATAGGGCTGGCACTAAAATCCAACATGGCCTGGCCTGTAGTGTAGGGGAGGAAATTCTAATGTCTGCCTTCTAAATGGCCCTTCGTGCAGGGTGCTCAGTGTTTTCTTCCTCTGTGCTGAGGGTGACTTGACCATAGTGTTATTATGGTCATGGGAAGAGCAAGTCCTTGTTAATGTGTAGAACTGACCTTGGAGGTTACTTTATATGGGGATGGCTCAGGCTCCAACTGTGCCTTTGGGACTCTTTGTAGCACTTCCCAGGAAGGTAGGTGTAATGCTTCAACTGTGAAGGGTGGTGGAAGGCAGATGTGTGCACTGAAGGGAGGTAAGGAGAGGACAGTAACAACAAACTCCTGCTTGAGACTAGGCCCCCCTGTCCTAAGAGTCTTTATAGATAGAGTATAGTTATTTATTTTCTATATTTATATCTAGAGGGGCCCCCCAAGCTTGTTGGAGATCGCATGAAGTTGATAATAGTTTGGGTAGGAGAACGTGGCTTTCCTGATTCCCAAGTCAGTGGTCTCTCACTGGATTTGCCTGTCTTGGAGTGATGACTTCACCCAGGGAACACAGAGTTCCAGAGAATTGGCTCTGTGGTGATTATATTAACAATATGGCTGCAGTGGAGTTCCCCTATATAGCTAATGCTGTAGCGGGTTTCAGTCATTGGTTGACTCAGTTCTTCTGGGGCCTCAGAATGACTTTTTTCTCTTCCTTCCTGCCCCTCACCCAAATTCCCCACTTTCTTTGTCGTTTAAAATTTTGAACTGTGACCTCTTTGTATTCTCACTCAGTACTCCATCTTAAGCTGTTCCTTGAGTTAGGAGGATTTTATGGTACTTTCCACTTTGGCGACAATATTTGCTGCTGTAGCAACCATGTGAATACAGACTGCAGTCTCCTGCCTCAACCCTCGCTAGTCACCTTTAGGTGTTGTAGGCAGGTAGCTTGCCAAAGAAGTTTTTCCGAAGCCTTTATAGAAAGGGGGCATAAAGTAGCGGTGAAAAGCGGTCTCTGGAACCAAACTGCTTGGGCTGAAGATCCCAGCTCTGTGACCAACAAGGTGTGTAGGCTTGGGCAAGTTATATAACTTCTGTGCCTTACTTTTCTCAACTGTAAAGTGAAGATAGTAGTACCCATCTCATAGGGTCATTGTGAGGATTAAATGAGGCAATTCATGTAAAGTGCTTAGAATTGTGCCCAACATCTAATAAGTGCTATGCAAATGTTAGCTATTATAATTATTGCTATATGCCCAACCCTTTTCTAGGTAGGATGGTGAGAAAAAAGGCAGGCAGCTGCATTCTCACCATTTACTGAGTGGTTACTAGGTAGTATTTACTATAAGGAATACAAATAAATTAGTGGAGGATACAGTCACTGCTTTTGTAGCTTCCTTCATGTTTCTGTATGAGCTAAACGAAGGAATAGATCTTAGTGATTACTCTCTAGGTCCACAGCCTAACAACAGCTTTCAGTTCTAATGCTTTTGCTATGAGATAGGTATTTGGGATAGCATTAGCATGGAAACGAGGAGAGGGTTTCTTAATGTGTGATTGTGATAGGTTAAGAAGTGTGGCATTTTCTGGCCAGGACCTATGTACAGCATCTGGACCTTAAACTTGGAGAAAGGGCCCTTTGGGTTACTTTCAAGGCATAGTTCTTTGGCTATGTGTGATGACAGAACTAGATTTCATGCTTCTTTCTTTTGGCTTCTTGTGGCATAAGGTAAGTTTTGACATAGCTCCTAGGCCACTAGTGTGGTGACCTACCACTGTGCTTGCTTTGCAGTAATCTTTTGCCAGGTAGCTCCTGTGATTGGTGACTCTGAAGATTGAAGTTTCTTTTCATCCCTCATGACCCTTCTACTTTGTGGGAATTTGAGAAGGTACTTTGTGTGGCCAGGGTATCAGTCAGGGCCTAATGAAAGAAAAGTTGAGATGGGGGCATTTGGTGATACAAAACAAAGTATAATCTGAGGAATCCTTTCCTGAATATATATTTGGGGGGTCACAGGGGCCAGAGCCTGGGAGGGGGAGCAAGGCACATCTGTCAAGCTTGATCAGCATTTCATTCCCTCTTTTTAATCCTGGCCTCCCTTAAATACTTGGGAAGCATTAAGGCTTGCTTTTCTCCAGTGAAGTGTGTTTAGATAAGGCTTCTGACCTTACTGTCTTGGTCTACTTTGCCTCCCCATCCTTTTTCAGAAATCTCGGCATGAAGGTTAGATGAAGTACAACCAGAGGCTCTTACCTGTTGTAATTTTTAACTCGGGTTGACTAATCTGTGGTATGGAGTTGGAAGGTGGGGGTCAAGGTAACAGCTAATTTGGGTGTCAGTGGTTAAGTTGTACAAATCGTTGCTATCTTTAAGGGTTTTAAGTGAGCTAAATTCCTTTCCAAACGTCCTTTGCATACACTCCTGAGAGACTGAAGAACCCATAGCAGTTTCCTTGCTGAGAACAAAATACACTTAACCTCTTTGCCTTTGATTTTTTTCTCTAACATGAAAATATTAACAGTATGAGAAATATGTAGCGATAGTAGATCAAAGCCCACTTCTTCAGGTGCCTTATTCTTCTTGGCACCTGGACCATAGTGGACCTAACGTATGCTTGGTGAGAATATTTACCCTTTTGCTTCAGGGTTACACTATACATCTCTGCTGGTACTTGGAGAGCTGTTCCATTAAGGCCTGAGGTGGGCCTGGGAGAAATCTAGCCTGGTTACCTTTCTCTCTGCCATAGCCTGGTCATTTTCCTAAGGTTGGGTGTTTGCCTCCTGGCCTTAGGCCAGTTGCCAGAGGAAACCAGTGACTAAAGGCTTCCTCCCTGTGATGTCAGCTTCTGGAACCTTTCCTGATGATTCCCTACCAGTCAAGTATGCCTTATTTGGCTATTTTCTCCCCCCTCAAATGCCCTTCGCCACCTCAGCTAGTCGTCCGTTCTACTTTGATACAGGGAACACCTTCCTCAAGTTTATATAGTGTCACCTGCAAACTTTTCTCCTTGTTTAGGGCCTATTTTGAGCAGGATGTGAAACTCTGATGGGGATGGGGGACTAGTGGGAGAGGAGAGAGGAAGATGGGAGAGCTCTGGAACGAGTGATTTCTTTACCCTGCTTTCTTATTTCTCCTTGCCCTCTTGGCCCAGCCCAGTCACCACGCTCTAGCTTCTTACCCAGCTTTTTGATAGCTTAGGAGTAGTCTTGCTTGTCCTGAAAAGGCTCACAATGTGGCGGTGGGGCAGAGTAGGGTGGGGCAGGGGCTCTCAGCAGCTGAAACTATTCTTTTGGAGTAGGTAAAGCCTTCCAGTTGGTAAGTTCTTTGTGTGTGCCTTTTGTATACCTTGGCTTCTCACTTGGCTTTTCTGAGTGGGCTGGACCCAAAGACCCTCTGCTCCCATCCTTAGTCCTGAAGTGTCTAGCCCTTGGTTGGAAGAGCTGAGCTTTTGACATTTGGAGCTTGGGGCACTGGTGTAGATTTTTTAAAATGCTGTTTAGTAGAAATGTTGCAATGAAAAGAACAGTAGACCACTAAACCAGGATATCTGGTTTTTGGTCTCTGCCTTGGTGTCCTTGGGCAAGTCACTCTTATGGGCCTTCATTTTCTCATCTTTAAAATGAGAACATTGACTTTTTCTGACTTCCTGATTATTTGTGCCCAGTCTTTAAAAAGATAATAAAGGGTTCTTGGAAAGAGTGTAACAGAACAGAGAGCAGTGACTATTTGGAGAAGTTGCCCTTTCTCCTTGAAAATGGCATTGGGAGTGTCATTCCCCCCCACCCCCAACCAAGCTATCAATGTGTAAACATCCCTCTTTAATTCAGTGAGCTCTACTTAGAGGTATTGGACCCACCTACTGCAGAACTCACTGTGGTCATCCTGGCTTGGAGAGACAACTGTTGACTGAGTGTTTTGGGTGGGGCCTTAGAGTTCAGCCTGAAAACTATAGTTGTTGGCTATTTTCGGTCATTGGTGACTCCAGGAATAATAGAAGACTCTTGGATTGGTCATTGTTCTAGCAGGGGAGATCAAGAAACAAACCATAACTGAATGCAAATTATATTTGACTTCCTCTGCCTTCTTCCCCCACAACATCCCTCTCTTTAGGGCTATGAAATTACTTTTGATGAGTCTTAAATTAGTAAGCTTCTCTTCCCCTTCCTCTGTCTGAGTCACTGATGTCTATGTTGCCCTTGGATGGGGAGAGCTAGGTGATATGGGCTTGAGTGGAGTGAAGGGGAGGGATTTCTAGTAAGGGAGATTGCTACATGCGTAGTTCAGCCTTCAAATGATCCTGTATTTTGTGAATATGACTTCTTTTGATGTTAGATCAAAGGAGTTGGATTTCTGAATTTCCTCTGAGGGCCTGCTGGGTTAATGGGGCATAAGCACATTCTGTGACATGGGGTACCCTTGGCTGGATCTGTTTTCGCCCTTCTTCTTCCTTCATGACATTTTGTATGGTACTTGCTAGCAAATGAAGGATCTCAGTCTGTATCACCCCCAGGTAGGAGTTGGTCATGAACCTGATCTTTATCTCTCCTAAGCCCCCTGAAGGGGGAGCAAAATTGAAGTCTTCTTGACACCTGTCTTCACTCCTTAGGGAAAAGTTCCTAGGGCAGTTTTCAGAGCAGGCTTTGTTAGGGAGAGCAGGGTAATGCTTTTGCATGGAAGATTCTTCCCCAGTATTGAGCTGGAGTGGCTTCTGGGCAATGTAGGAGCTTGCTTCTGGGAGCACCTACCTTGGTGACAGCCTTTTGTTCCATGTGGGGCCTCACATGGGTTAAAGATTCCAGTTGCAAGTGCTAGATTAGAATGACTGTTAGTGAGGGAGAGTAGGCAAACAGGCGGAGGTGGGGGAGAAGGGGAGAAGGGAAGAGGAGTCAAATGGGAGAAGAGTTGTTCTTTATTTTTTTATTTTCCCTTTTTATAAAACCAAACATGGTATATGACAAAGTTTAGCAAATAGAGGAAGAACTCTTCCATAAGCCCACCATTTTAACATAGCGATTATTGCTTATGTGTATTTCTTGGCACATATCATATATGTGCCTTAATTTTCCAGGGTGCAATCATGGTGTACATAAAAAAATCCTACTCCTTTATCCCTGTGTAATATATCAATAAAAACTTAGGTAAGTGTGATTTAGTTTTTAAAAATCAGGATTTAAAAAAACTTTGTATTTATTTATTTCCAGAGAGAGAGGGGAATGGAGGGAAAAAGAGAGAGAGAAACATAAATGTGAGAGAGAATCATCAATTGGTTGCCTCCCATATGCACCCTGACCATGGACTGAACCTGCTACTCAGGCATGTGCCGTGACTGGGAATCAAACTAGCGACCTTTCACTTTGTGGAACGACATCCAACCAACTGAGCCACACTGGTCAGGGCTAAAATTGAATATTTTAATGGCTTTACAAAATTTCTTCCAATGGCTGTCAAAATTTACTTTACCATTTCCCTTTAGGGGGGCACTTATATTAATCCCAGCATTTGCCAGTATTTATAACCCTGCAGTGAATGTGAACAAGAGAAAGTCTAAACCCCTTAGTATGGTATATAGGAAGAACCCTTTGATACATGGCTCCAGCCCAGCTCCTTCTCCATACTCAGCTTCCACTTCTCCTCACATGTATGCTATGCTGTAGCTTTGTGGGATCAAGTTTTCCCAAGTAAGCCACACCTCTTGTATCTTTTAGATCTAGCATATGCTTTTTCTTTCAGCTTGAAATGTCAAGTGTCTTTTCTTTACCTCCCCTCACTCCATGTCACTTGCACTGGAAGCTTTCTTTAATATTCCCAGATAGTTTAAATTACACCATCTTCTTGTGTGCCTGCTGTACTTTGTAAGAATTTCTACTGTCATACTTATCAAGTGGTATTGGAGACCAGTCATCTGGTCTTCCAGGATTTCTCCTTCAGTAAACTTGTATATTTGAAAGTTTCTAATCCCCCTACTCAAGAAAGGGTTGTTGTCTATGTGGAGGTAGTGAGGGATGGGCAGGCCTTTGAAGAACACATAGTCAGTGACAGACATGGAGAGACTGAAGCAGCAGTAATGCATACAAGGGACTCAACAGTGTTGGATGAGCACCTGGTAGGACATACTAGGCACCAGTAATAGAGAAAATACACCTTGGAGAAGGGAAGGGTGCATTAGCACCTAGAGGGAGGAGAGACCTGAGAGGGAGTCTTCCAGGCCTTGACCCACCAGAGTAAACTTCTTAAACCATTCCAGATAACAGTTTCCCATTTGTGAAATGGAAAGAGTAATAGCACCCTACTTCTTAGGATTATGGTGAAGATTTAGGCACTAATGCATCTGAAAATGCTGTCAGGTGTGGGGCAGAAGGGTAGGAAGGGAGGAAGGGTAGACCCAGGATACCTCAGAATTTTTATCCAGTTGACTTCTTAAAGTTCTGTTTTATCTTTCTTTCCCATCAAGCCTATGAGCCCAGAATGCCAGATACCTTAGTTTCATGGAGCACGCATTCCTGTAGGTGTAAAAGCCTCGTGCTTTTAGTGGGAGGTATGTAGGGAAGTCCCATCTCCCCACTCACCTGAGCAGCATGGCTCCAACCGTCCCCAGCACAGCCCTACTCAAGAATGGCCACAAGTGGCTGGGGAGGGAGGTGCCACCTTTTCCTCAGCTCTTTGGCACCAAATGAGTGGTACTAGAGTAGAGGGTTTCCTAACATCCCTTTTGGTGGAGGTGGAAGTATTTATAGAAGCTGCAGTGAAACTGGGTGCTTTTCAGGTCTTCTGGCCCCAAGCCTGCCATGTACTGTTAGAAGGATGTGTCCCTGTGTCTGCCACTAACTATATGCGCTTCCAAGGCTTGTCCATCCCACTTGTGTTGGGCAAACAGCTCATGGGGAACATAAAAGCCAGATTTAAGGTCTTAGGATGGAGATTCTCCTCCATCAAGGGTTCTTTTTTTCCCACGTAGTACCCATGGCTTCTTGCTGCTGTCCTGGCCATTTTGAAAACCCATAGTCCACCCCAGGATTTTGTTTTATAAAGAAAACAAATTACCTAAATCTATGGAAGATCTATTGGTCAACTATACGACACAACCAGGGAAAGGGACTTGCTCAAGGTCACTTAGTGAGTTGGGGAAGAAGCAAGTCTTGACTTCAAGACTGTCAGGTGTGTATTCTTTTCTTTCTATCAGCCTAGCCCACTAAAGAATGTAGGCTTCATGATAATGGGAATGGTTTCCCACTACCCACCATATCCCAGGTACCTAGCAGAGTATCTAGCATAGAAGAGGTGTTCAACAAGTGTTTGTTGAAAAGATACTACATTAATAGCTAATATTGCCAAGTTGGAATTGTTTTTAACAGACTCTTTTGGCTAGGTCTTCTAGAAAGCCAAACAATTCTAGTGGCCCACTAGAAATTACGTAATGTAGACCCAGCTGGGCCCTGGCAGAATGCAGCTGAGTAGTGCCAAGGAATGGGGAGGAGTTGTCCCACTTGTGCACCTTGGAGAGCCTGTTTACCTGTAAGTGGCTAGCTTGTTCACAGCCAATTTCCAGTCCCATTTTCCCATGCCTTTACACAATACAGTAGTGTTCACACCAAGGGGCAATATTTGAATCAAGCATCTCAGTGGATTCTAACAGGCAACCGTGCAAACATTTCTATCTGCCTTTGTCAGGCAACCTAGAGTTTGGCCCTAGAGTACATATTTGAAGCATTACACAGTTAAAAAATTTTTTTGTACGTGCACTGCTCATTATGGCATGGCCAGCAGGCAGGGCTCCATTGTGTAAGATAATCCTGAGAGGTTTGTGCTTCCTCGGTTTAGGGATTGACTTGGCTACTATGCCCAGGGATAGGCAGGGCCAGGCACAGATCAGGGGAGGACAGCAGGGATGTCCTGTCAATCTCAGGTTGTGGCACTCAGAAGCTGTGTTCTTCTGTGGTTGCTGCTGTTGCCACTATCACCCAGATTGTCTTAGGGCCCAGAGCTGCACATATTTGCAGAGTGGGCATGTTTTAGTCAAAGCAGGCTTATTTTGGGGGCAGTAGGAGATACTCTTCCTTTCACCCATTTCTGAGAGAGGTGTGTGGCCAGCATTTCAGAGGTATAGGTTTTATGCTGACTAGATGGGTTCTGTGCCCTAAAATGGCGAGAACCTCTGAAGGTCATCTTGTCTTTATTTATTTTAATTTATTTAAAAATGTTTAAAAATTTTTTTCAATTACACGTGACGTGCAGTATTATATTAGTTTCAGGTGTACAGCATAGTGGTTAGACATTTCTATAAGTTATGAAATAATCTCCCTGAAAAGTCTAATACCCACCTGGCACCACACATAGTTATTACAATATTGTTGACTATAATTCTTATGCTGTACTTTACATCCCCATGGTGGTCATCTTGCATTCAAAGGACGTTTTTTCCCTGTGCTGAGCTAGACACCATACAAGAAATGCTAATAGTCTCTGTTGTGTGGTAGGATAGACTTAAATACAGACAGATTTTTTATTTTATAATTTTTATAAATTTTATAATATAATTTTTTTATAATTTTATAATTTTTTCATTATGGAATGAATACATAATTTGCTATAAGAAATGAAACAGCACGGAAAAATATAAAATCCCCTATCTTCTTCCTGCGACTATTCTCCAGAGAGAACCATCATTATTAAGCAGTATGTGAACTTCTCCTTTTTTTAAAAAAAGATTTTATTTATTTTTAGAGAGAGGGGAAGGGAGGGAGAAAGAGAGGGAGAGAAACACCCATGTGTGGTTGTCTCTTGCATGCCCCTTATTGGGGACCTGGCCCACAACCCAGGCATGTGCCCTGACTGGGAATCAAACCAACAACCCTTTGGGTTCACAGGCCGGCACTCAATCCAATGAGCCGCACCAGCCAGGGATGTATGTGAACTTCTTTTAAATGCATTTATACACATATAACTTGAAACACACATATAAGGCTAGTCCATACTTTTCTGCAACTTTTCTTTTCTACCATGTGGTGGTCATTTTTTTATGTTAAATCAGATTTTAATGTGCATGTGCTCATTAATGGGCAAATTATCAAATGAGTGGAACACTTAAAATCTATACAAATAAAAAGGGCCATATTCTTCACGGAGTGGGACATTGTAGGGGCTTGCCTGCCTGAAAGGAAAGGCTTTCTGGGGAAGGTGGGAGTTGTGGCCCTTCTGTTGGGATAAAGGACGGGATGATGGAAGCTGTTCACCTTTATAAGCTCAGTAGGTCCCACATCTAGAGATTGCTTTGATTTCACCTGTGCCTAAATGATCTTAGTGGAGCGATTGGCCGTAGGGTATACCACTTTTCTGTACTTAACACGGCTCCCTCCCTCTTTTGTGGTTTTGCCAGTGTGGGGTAGTTTGATTCCAAACAGTATCTGACTGAGAACCCTATTCCTCAGGAGATCTCTGGCTGTCATAACTGTCTGAGGTTAGAATAAGAAACTGCGTGTGTGTGTTGGTGGTGGGCACATGCCTTTCCAGTCTTCTCTCAAGAAAAGCAGTGAAACTGGATTAGATTCCATTCCCTACCGTACTTACCAGGGATATAGTCCAGGTGGCAGGAAAGTAGAACATTGCAGAATACTCAGCTATAGTTGAGCTATTCAGGTGAAGAGTTGAGGAAGATAGAAACTTGTGATGTACAAATAACCATAAAATATAAAGAAAAATTCTAGCCCAGTGGCTGCTCCTGATCTTAGAAGCTTGCTAGCTTGAGGATATTGATTGTGTTGAAAGAGCCAGGCCGGGCAAGGAGAAGCAGAATTACCAGAAATGCAGGCTCTCTTCTGCTCACTCATGTCATGCCCCGCCTTTCTCTTGTCTTTTTAGTTCTCAGACTTTCACAGTGGGTGGAGCAGAGCTTCTGCTTGCCTAGCCTTTAATCCTGGAGCCTTGGCCACCAGAGGTTGACCTTGACTGTGCCAGGTCTACGGGCCACTGCAGGTATTATTGCCTTCCCTCCTAGGCAAACAGGAAGCTTTAGACAAACAGATTTTTAGTGATTGGAGCTTTTGAATCCTTGCGGGGCAGAGAGAGCAAGGCTCTAAGATCAGACTCCAAAAAGGGAAGGGTATGATATTCCTTTCTGAATCATTTTTTTATTTTTCAATTATAGTTGACTTGCAATAGTATATTGGTTTCAGGATGTACACCTCGGTGATTAGACATTATATAACTTACTAAGTGTTCATCCCGATAAATCTTGTACCCATCTGACACCACACATAGTTATTAGAATATTATTGACTATATTCCCAATGCTGTACTTTATATCCCCATGACTATTCTGTAACCACAAATTTGTACTTCTTAATCTCCTCACCTTTTTCACCCACCCCTCTCAACCCTCTTCCCATCTGGTAACCATCAAAATGTTCTCTGTATCTATGAGTCTGTTTCTGCTCTGCTTGTTTGCTTATTTTGTTATTGTTCTTTTTTAGGTTCACTTGTTGATAGATAGATTTGTTGTCATTTTATTGTTCATATATTTGATCTTTTCTTTTTTTCAAAGAAGACCCTTTAACATTTCATGTAATATTGTTTTGCTGGTAATGAACCTCCTTTAACTTTTTCTTGTCTGGGAAGCCCTTTATCTTTCCTTCGATTCTAAATGATAGCTTTGCTGGGTAGAGTAATCATGATTGTAGGTCCTTCCTTTTCATCAGGCTTATTCAGAAGGCTTGGATCCAAAGCATCTCCATGCATTTAGACCAGGCTTGTAGGAAGTGCTATGTTTCAATGCTGATTGGCTCTGTGACCTTGGGGAAGTCCCTTAACCTTTCTGAGCCTTCCATTCATTGGTGAAGCGGAGATGATAATGTTGGCCTCCAAGTTGGTGGGAAGCTTGGATAACAGAATACTGGAAAGCCCTCAAATACTAGTTCTGGAGAAAATCAAACATAGAGGATTCAGGTGCTCAGAGAAGCTTAAATCATGTTTCAACAGCCTCTGTTGACAAAGCTAGTAAAGTTTGTCAGTGGATGAAAGATTTCTACCTCACCATTAAGGATAGTTATGATCCTTAAAAGGGTAAGACTTAGTTATCAGGAAAGTTCACTTCCCCGGAACAGCTCACAGACCATTTGGGATCAATTATGTGTTGTTATATAAGCAGCTCTCAACAATCTATAACAAAATTTTTTTCTCTCAGCTACCTGTGCACTGCCTGTTCCAAGCCATGTGAGCCCAGGGAATGCCAGCTCCCTTGATTCTTCTAAAAACCCAAATAATACATAATTAGTTAGATAAATTATTGAAAAAATTTCCAAAATAATGTGGTGAGATTGCTACAGCTGAGTTATCCATAGGTGATGTGAATAATTGACCTTAACCACAAGGAAAATGGTAAACTTTGGTTTCTGGAGCAAGGAAAGTGATGGCTTCTTTATACCCTCACTGATCATCCCTCTAGCTGTGAAATCAGGCAGAGGTAACAAATTTATGAGGCTGGGATTGGGAGGGAGGCAACCCTTTAAAGAGTGGAGGCAGAAAAGATCATGTATGAGATTTCTCTATATGAACTATTATTCCAGGGAGGGTTTGAAGTTTTTCTCTTCCCCTGACTCAACTGGGATTCAGCCTTCGTCAGGAAGAGCCAAGACTGAAGCAATCTTGAAAGAGCCATTAGACACCTCTCTGGGCAAGTTCCTCTGGAACCTCTAGCTGTTGAACATCTCAGAAAAGGGAGTGCTAAGATTTGGAAAGTGGGAGAGAAGTGTAGGGGATGGCCTCCTGCTTTTTGAGTAGGTCTCTGTTTAAAATAGCCCTGTCAAATGTGAATGGAAGGAATCCCTTCACAGGTTGTCTGGCGTTGCCCTGCAATGATTTTCCAGTGTTTTTACCTTTTTTTCACCCCATGTCTGGACCAAAAAAAAAAAAAGATACTCAATATAAATGCTGATAATTCTCTACATTTGTGGTATTCATTATAGTTGTCAAAGTCCTTTTACCCCTATTATTATGTCATTTGATATTAATTAACTCCAGTTGGCAGATTAGGAATTATTATCTCTACTTTTTAATATGGGGAAATTGAGGCTCAAAGAAGTTAAATGACTGCAAAAATTATTCAGCTAATGAATAAGGGAGACAGGACTTGAGTGGGAAACAGAAGACTTTGGTTCTAGATTTTGCTTTGGGTGGTGTGTGGAAGGGGAGACAAGTGCAGTTTCATGAAGGCCTGGACTTAAGCTGTATTCATGATTAGACCAGGGTTCTGAGGCTAGAGAGGAAGTTTCAGCTTTTAAACACTTGTCCCTTCCCCTGTTCCAGTAGTTGCCCAACCATTTTCTTCTTCAAAAATATCATGAGTCAAGAATATAGTTTAGAGAGAATTCTAGTAGTTGAGTCTGTGTGCGGATATTATGCTGTGTTCTGCCTGTTTGGAGCCTGGCCTGACTCTTGTTTTTGAAGCTGGCTTCATGTGTCATCCTTCTTGCTGGAGTCAGACTACTGCCTTCAAGGCTAGATGAGCTTTCCGCCTGGTTGAGCCAATAACTTACTTGGTTTTGCCTTGCTCCTGGACACGTAAATGTAGCTTGTTAGGAAGCGAGAATTGTTTGGGGATTACTTAGACCTAGCTTATGTGGGGTCTTCTTAGTACCTTGGTGGGATCATGAGCATTGGTCCAAGTTGTTGCTGAGCGGAGGAGGTGTTGGGGAATTGTAGAAAGAGCACTTTTCTGATGTTGAAAAGCTTGAGTTTAGTCTGGGCTCTGCTGCTAGCTTCCCGGGTCAATGTTGGCCAATCCTTTGCCCCTTTTGGGGCCATGGTCTGTTCTACAAGGAGTTGGCTTGGCTAATCTGTGAGGGCTATTCATGCTCTGAAAGTGTGTGACTTATTCACAAATGTTACATTCCCCCAACAGTGGAGGCTGGTCTGCCTCATCTTGGGTAGGAGGTGGTGATATACATCTTACAAATGTTCTCATTCTGTGGGGAACTGGGCCAAATGGCAACTCCACCAGCTCTAAGATGTTGCACGTTGTCAGCTATGTGTGGCTTTTGGAGGGGGGACAGGGCCTTTGAATGTTCAGGAGCATAACTGGGTGGAGGTATAGGCAGATGAGGGTGTCAGGAGTCAGTCCAGGCCTGACCTGAGTGAGGAGGGGAGAGGTGTTTTGGAAAGGTAGCTCTTAGGGAACCCACCAGAAATAGGCAATACGATGACATCATGAGATAGACAATTTAGTGTAGTTCCTGGCCAAATAGTCACTGGTTATAAGAGTTGGTAAGCCCTGAGGAATGTGACACAGTCACATGGGAATGTGTCACTACAGCAGCCAAAGGCTATGGAAGCAGGAAAGGCAGTTCTTCCTTGTCACCATCCTGTCTGTGTAGGGTGTGAAATCCTTAAAGTTGGGCCACAGAGACCAAATGTGGCAAATGGATAAACACTGTTAATAATGGCAGATAAACCTGGTTCTTTAGAAGGAAAAGTTGTAATACTTGCTTGATGTCAAAGCATGTAAAGTTGAATTTACTAGTGCTGATATATTTTTTTTCTTGTGGATTTGAAGTAATATTGGGAAAAGGAGGAAATTTGAACTTATGACTCTAGCGACCTTAGGAGCCAGAGTGGAGGTCAAGTTTAGCTGCTTGAACTGCCTTTCTTATAATAGGGGACTGAGTTTTGCATTGGGCCAGCTGGGCTTCTTGACTTCTCATCTACTGGGGAAGTCCAGCTTGCCTATGCAGTTGGTCTTGGCCAGCTTGTGGGAGCACGGGTAGACTTTGATTAATTGTTGTGGCTTTGGGTGTGAGTATTTTTTAAGAGCTTCCCTAAGATATTCTAATGTTGGGCCAGGGTTGATAACTACATCCTAATTGAAGCCTCTCCATGTTACATGAGAGAAAACTGTTTGAGAAATAGGAGGCCTATGCCCATGGCAATACAGAATGGTTAAAGCTGAGCTGAGCTGAGTCTCTATCCAGGGGCTCTCTCTACTACCCTCTTATAGCTGGAGGTAAAGGTTGCCTTGACAACTCAATTGGGCAGCTTTTAAACTTGACCATTGGGCTTAGATGAGATATGCCACCCCCAACCCAAGTGCTGAAGGAAGGAGCGGGGTTCAGAGTAATTAATTGGGCCCAAGGGAGGTAATCATCTCTCTTTAGAGTATAAATTCACTGTCTGGGCATGTGCAGACCAGCAGTGGTGGTGGGGATAGAACAGGATGGGAAGTGAGTAATGCTGTGGGCATCAGGGCATTCATAGTGAAAACATTACAGATAGCTGGGGAGTAAAAGCACAAGGACCCTGGTGATGGCATTCTTCAGGTCTATATGAAGTGCTGGGCTGGGACCCTGCCCTATATTCAAGGCAAGGTGCTTGGGAAGTGAAGACTGCTTATTCTCTCCTTCCCGCTTCAGCTGGATGACCTGTACACTTAACTTGACTCCAGCCCCTGCTGCTCTTATACTTTTCAGAGTGCACCAAGCTCTCTCACAAGCTCTGGCACCATATCACAGTGTAGTCTTTGATTACTTTTCCACTGTGTTGTATGTGGCACCCCAATTAGAGAATAAGCTCCTTGTATGGTAGGAAAGAGGACTTTGTTCCAAAGCCTCCCGGAGGCACAAGAACATGTTTAAGGTGGAGAACCAGGCAGGACCAGGAGAACATCTTGGTTTCTTTCTCCCATCAGACTCCAAAGGAAATTTTCATATGGGATGAAAGGTGACTGGGAGTTTTACAGTAGGCATAGCACACACTGCATCCTGAGGGATCCAGTGATTATATCTTTTACTACTAGACGGGGAACCCGTTGAAGTAAGGGCTTATCATAAT
Source organism: Mormoops blainvillei (assembly GCA_004026545.1). Taxonomy (NCBI): domain Eukaryota; kingdom Metazoa; phylum Chordata; class Mammalia; order Chiroptera; family Mormoopidae; genus Mormoops; species Mormoops blainvillei. The sequence goes on from PVJD01013596.1 coordinate 27,112, forward strand.
CTCTGTATTTTCAGTGCTCAGTACCCTGCCTTACAGTTTGCAGGTGCTTAGTAGCTGCCGAATTGGTTTGAAGGCATTTCTTCTCCTGTATCCTCCCTTGAGTCAGACTAGATTCCTTAGAAGTCCTCTATCTTCTACGGGAGGAATCTGGAATCTAATGGGGGAAGAAAGGGCTACTTCTGAGCATTGACCATCCACGGCACACCTTATATCCAGAAGCCCATAGTTCTTAGGAAGTAGTTGACTTTTAGGGTATCCATGCTTTCACATGTACATGTTTTTCTTTTTTTGTTCACTACAAAAGAGGCAAGTATGAGGAGCAGGGGCACGGTGTGGAAAGTTAAAAGGTGGGTGGGCACTTCTGAATTTTTTTTTCTTACCACTTCCTTGTGAGAGAAGTGCTAACTTGACCCTGAGAATCCTAGACCCAGTCCAGAGGAGAGAAAGGCTTGTGTGCAGTGTTGGCTATTAATGGAGGTCTTTAACCTTGGAGCTTTGTGATTGGCATTAGTTTCATTCTTAGCAATCCTGACCACTGAGTTTGGCTTCTCCAACTTGATTTCCTTTTATTCTACAAACCTTTTCTAAGGGGATAGGGAGGGAAACAAACAACTTATATCCATCCCTTTATTTCCTGAACCCTTGATAGACCAGTTGGGATAGTTCTCTTTTTACTTTTTTCTTCTTAATGTATGCCTCTTGCTCGTCAGGGTCAGAGGTTGGAGCCAGAGGCCTAAGGGCCAGGCTCTCTATGGCTCAGCCCCTAAGGGGCATCAGCTTGGCACAGGGCCTTTCTGGTATGTGAAGGAGCCTTTATGGAAGATGGTTAGTGGTCTAAGCTTATTACCTACTCCCCCCCACTCACATGCCTTTACTTAAGTAGGAAGAAGGCTACTGTGTATTATTATCTGGGCCAATTATCTGGCTAACTTTCAGATAAGACCCTTGCTGCCCATCTTCTATGGAAAGTAGAATGTGAAGAGAGCTATTAATCTGGGTTTGTGGCCCTGCAGGTAGTGAGTGGAGTTACTAGCCTGCCAATATTTGGTCTAGTCTAGCAATTGGCAGACTCACTTGATTAGACCTGTTTTTGTATGCATTGTAAGAATAAGTTTCACATTTTTAAAAATAGGCTTAATTCACTCTATTTTTCTTGTATAAAATTACTTACTGGTCACAGCTGGAGCCTGGGTACTCTGCACAGAAACTCTGGGGTGGGTTCTTATAAGATGGTCAGTGAATTCCTGATAGGGAGACTCGGTAAACATGGTCTCAGGGGTGAGATAGCTGTAGGTCTTAGAGATAACATCAAAGGTGACCTTGGTGAAGTTGCCCAGGGTAGCAGTGTAGCCCCTGGCCCAGGTGTAGCAGTCGTTGATACTAACCATCAGCGGCAACTGAGATGATGCCAGTGCCCCTGGGGGTGGGGATGAGGTGCACCAGCACAGAGCCACAGTGCCCAGTTACTTTGCAAGGGACGTTGTGGGCCTTACTGATCTTGTTCGCATAGTAGTCTTGGTGCACAGGGATAATACAGAGCTTGGCCAGGATGATGGCTGCACCGATGGCAGTAGCTACATCCTTGGCACACTTAAAACCCAGATGGACATGTCCACTGTAGTCCCCTGATGACGACAAATGCCTTGAACTGGGACCTCTGGTCAGCATGGCTTTACACCGGCATAATTTTCAGCGTCCCCAGGAAAAAAGTCGATGATCTCAGATTCTTTGATGAGCAGGTGGGGAGAAGAGAGAGATTTCCTTCAGAGACTTGATAGTCATGTCCTTGACCAGGCGGCCCAGCTTGGCGATGATGATCCATTCCTTGTCCTCTGCATTGCCTCTGTCAAACCTGCATCTTTGGTCTGGCCCCAACCTCGGCCCAGAAGTTGCTGCTGAATCCTCCATGGAAGCCACAGCAGCATCCAATTCCAGGGCCTGTCAGGCCTCTGGGCCCTCCTGCAGCATTGGTGTCATCCACCATTTGGTGTTTTTCTTGGAGAAGTCACATTTTAAAAAAGTATCGTTTAAAAAGAAAATAGAGGAGTATCCAACAGAAATCATATGTGGCACACAGAAGTAGTTCAACCCCTGGTAGCCTGTATACTCCCAATGTATTATATACCAATTGCTCCTAAATTTATGACTCCTTTATAGTCACCTCTTTTCTGAGCTGGGCACATGTTAAGCCTTTGAATCCTGATTTATGATTGGGCTGCTTGTCACCAGCCCCCTCCATGTTGGTCACTAAGTAACCAAACCCTTCTGTCTCCTTCTCATGCACCCTTGGAGCCACAGTCACCATGGGGTTAAAATTAGAATTATATCCTTCTTGCAGTGGGAAGAAGCTGATAGATGATGCTTTCCTCTAGCTCATGCCTGCTATGTAAGATTTAGCTTTTCATCCCAGATGGCCCCAAATCTGGTAAGTGTGCAGCTGCTGTTGATAGTAATTAGGGAGATTTGAAAACAAAAATACAACAGTCCAAAGCTGTACTCACCAGGGGATTCCAGAGCTGGGCCTAGCTCTTCCTGTTCCTTCCCCCATACTTCATCCCTGGCTTTGCTGAGTCTCCTAAAATCAAACCTGGCTTTTTGAGAAGGTGCCTCCTTTGTGTTCTCGTGAGACCATGCCTGAACACAAGGGATCCTGGGTACTTTTGGAGCAAGATACTGAGACTTTTTGGAGTTTTGGGGTAGAGGGTGATACTACAGCATAGCTCTGTGATAAGCTTATCCAGTCAGGGAGGCATTCCCAGCTCAATATGTAGCCCTTATACTTGGCGTTGGCAGGGGTGGGGCATACTGTTTTAGCAGTTATGTGTTTATGTGGGTACATGCCTTTTTGGGCACCCATGCCCATTCATGCCAAGTCTTTGGGAATACTGGAATGGAGAGAGTGTGGTGCCAAGGCTGAGTCACTCCCCTGGAAAGGTCAGGAATTAGGAGGAGTTGCATCAGATCTGCTCTGGAATGTATTCTTTTCTCCTTTTTGCAATGCCTACCCTTCCCCAAACACACCTAGGATTCTAGATGTCCACTCAACTCCAGGCTACTAGGCCCAGGAGACTCCACCACTGAGCTTTCTGTCCAGGGATAAGCAGAGCAGAAGGGGGTAAACAGCACTCACCAGGGCTGTTCCTCCTCTCCCTTTCCTTAATGTCCACAAAGGCCTATGCCTCTCTCTAACCCCAACAGTGCAGAAGACTTGTTGAATATTCACACACATTTCTGACCCTAAGGACTGAAGTATATGTGTGGCTAGTCAGTGAGTGTGGTTAGCATTAAAAATTTTAAGGTGACAATTAATGGTGAGCATGTCAAGTAGAGTTGCCTTAGGTTTTCCCGTGACTATTTTAGTATGGAATCCGGTCAGCATTGATCAAGATGACTTGAGAGAAAGGACGGTAGTAGCCATAAGATAAATGAAGTAGGCCAGTTAGGTAGAATCATTTTCAAACATTGCTTATAGCATTATTTATAGCTTCGTGACCTTGGGTAAGGCATTTAACTTTTCTGAACCTTCGTTTTCCATCTTTCAAATGGGGGTAATAGCGATACCCACTTCCTCGGGATTTATGGAAGAAATGAGCTCTTGATTGTGAAGGTACATCAAGAAGTGTGCCCAGCATATTGAAGGTGCTTGATTAATGCCTCATTTCTCTTAATTTCTTTCATCATATTTTTCCCTCTGTAAATATTTGAGATCAAAGAATTTTAGGACCCTAGTTAGGCTTTGCCTCTAATTTGTAAGTGTGCTCCCTATACTGCAATATCTCTGTATGATTTTTTTAATAGATGAGGAAACCGATATTTGAAACAATGATGCCAATGACTGGCCTAGTTTGTGGTGAACCCCACTGGGCCTTTCGCTGCAGTTAGTTGGGGACAAACAGTCTGAGAATCTGTGTGGGTGTGTCTGTTGCTTTGTGAACAGGAACCACAGCTCCAGGGTGCCTTGAAAGTCCCAGGATGAGGGAATGGGAAAAAGTAGAAGAGGTGTATGAGACCCAGGTTACACAGGATGGTTACTGGGCGCGAAGAATAGAGGATGTGCAGAGGAGAAAATGATTAGAGGAACCTTTACTCAAGAGGGCAAACAGTTTGTGAAATTAGTGGGCCCACGCCTCTTTGCAGAAACTAGGCAGCACTGGCTGAGACCCACCCCAAGCCCTTGCTGTGCTGGTAGCTTTCACTTCCTCTTTGTGCGTGTGTGGTGGGGTGTGGGTGCAGGGGGCGCTTTTAGTCGTGTCGCCTTTCCAGGTCTATCTGTAGGTAGATAGGTTTTCCATATGGACTAGAAGTAGGTTGTGGTTAGATTCCCTTGAGGTCTGGACAGTGGTTCCCGCAAGGTTTCTGGGAACTAGGGTAGGGAGTGCTCATTAAGTTAAGCTGGTGCCTTGATGGGGCTGTGCAAGACAGCTGGCTTCCTACCTATATTTTGTACATTAGACCACCTTGTCTGGCTTTGTCTTCAGGGGTTTTCTATCTCTGTGACCCAGCTCTCCGTCTTATCTGCTGAGCTAGTGCCTAATACTGTGGTGGCAGAAAAGTCTCAAATTTATTCTCTTCTGATGGACTCTGGGGAAAGGGTCAGGGAGCTTGTGAAGGAGGCCTTGATTCTTAACATTGTGCCTTTGGGAAGGTTTTCAAATACTGTATATTTCCCAGTGGCATTGGAAGGGCATGCATTGTTTCTTTCCTCTGCGTCTCTGTACATGCTATATCTCTCCCTTGAACAACATCATGAGCTCCCCTTTCCCTTTAACACCTTTGTCCTGTGGCAAACTTATTCGTCCTTCAGGACAGGTCAGTTCTTCCTCTACAAACCTTCTGCCTTATCACCTTTTCCATTATGGCCTGGGTTCCCCTTTATGTTTCCACAGTTCCCTCTGATTACCTCTATCACAGCCCTTGCTGTACAGGTTAATTCCCCATTCATTTGACTGCTCGTTGCCACCTGCAAACAAAAATATTTTCACGTGCTTACTCACTTGCTTTTACACATACACATGTACAAGCAATCATCTCAAGGCCTGTTCTATATTGTGTGCCTGAAAACTTGGCAATATATAAAATGGGATGTGCGTATATTTATATGTGACCGTCAGGGACGTGGGTCCTTTCTAAAACACCTGAGGTAGGTGAGAGGTGGCCCTATTTGCTTTTCTAGGTCTTACTAGAATTGTAGGTAAAATTGCAGGGCTTGCTTTGGATTATGGAGCAATGTCTATTGCCTGGGCCATTAGGGAGGCTGCTCAGTAATTTCTGTAGAGATTTGGTGTGCCTCTTTCCTGCTGCTATCTGATATGTGTATGTGAGGGAGGGGTGAGTGGTTTCATGCATACTCACCTCAGCATTAGGGGGTGCGAAGATTGTGTTTATGTGGTAGGGGTGCTAAAAACCCTGGTATTGTTGACTGGATACGTTAAACAATTTTTACCAGTCTCAGTAAATTGGTAGCTGAGTTTGTGGATGGAAAGGCAAGATGTGGCTTCATCAATGACTCAAAAAATACAAATACTTTTTTTTAGAGAAGTTAGAGCAACCTAAGTAGGGACCAAAGCTAATAAGCTGGGTGTCATGTCCCTGTTCTCTTACAGCCCCACACCAGAACTTTCCCAAAACAATCATAGATCCACAGGAGTTCAAGGGCATTATTTGGGCACCTCTGTTTCTAGGAAGATGACCATGATAAAAATGAAGACTGAGCTAGTAGCTATAGACAGAGATTCTTAGGGCAGCTATGAGGCCACTCTTCAGCCTTCAGCTTATCCACTGAGGCAGGTGCTGAGAGCTGGTATTTTGTTAAGGCCTGTGTAATAAACCTTGTTCCTTGATGGGGCAAGAGTTACATTAGGCTGCAAGATTAGGTATGGGGAATCATCAGGCTGAGTGGGACTGGGGTCATCCTATTTCAGGGTGGGCAGCCAAGGGCCTGTGTACAAGCCTAGCCAAGTATCATGCTGTATTGAAGGTCTGCACTTAGTGAGGCAGTGGTGTGGAATGACATCTGCCTTCT
>PVJD01013597.1:0-33237 GCA_004026545.1 Mormoops blainvillei
TCGGGGGAGTCATGTCTCAGCTCCGTGCTTATGTTTCCTCACCTGTAGTATGAGGGATTGGTTTGCTCATTTCCTGGTTAATTTTTCGCATGTTGCTACGTCTGAAGTCAGGGAGCATCTTCGTGTTGCTGGCCGCCAACCACATGGCAGACATGACGAAGCCGTCATTGCCTGGGCAGGCGTGCATGTGGTCCTGCTGTTAGACTGTCACGACCTCAGTTGAATTAGGGGCGTTGTTGGTATTCACGTGTTCAGCATACGTGTCATGCAGATGTCTTCAAAAAGACCTCACCATGATTTATTATTGGCACCAAAAGCTACTATGTATGCAGAAGGGTATGGAAACAATAGCAGACCATTGATTTGATATTAGAAAAGCAAATATTCACGGCTGGGAGGAAAACTGCAATCTCATACTTGAAAAACAACAAGAATTGCCAGTCTCATGAACGCTAAGCAATGCCACCTCCAAAGGCAGGAGACATCCCCACATCCCTCAGAAGAGGTGAAGAGATATCAGAGCTATGGGAGGCCTGTTTGACCACAGTCTGCATGCAAGACCATCATAAAGGCATTATATCATAGTTTAATTGGCAGCATTTTTTCTTGTCTTTGTGGCTCATAAAATAATGGTGGATCTTACAGTTGAGGTCATTGCTTTCTAAGGTTTCTCCTGGTTGTTCTATATAATCATTGTGTTTGTGTTTTTCTGTCAATTAGGGCAAGCTAATAAAAATAGTATTGTCATCATTCTTCTTGCGTGTTGGTGCTGTTCCTCTGAGACCCGCAGCACTTGACTCATGGTATCACTTGTCTGGTTACTTTCTTGCCTTACCTGTTATGTCCTTAACACCTAACACCAAGCTTGAGCAGGTACTTTCTAAATGAATGGGCAGGTGAGTGGATGGACGGATGGATGATAGACGGATATATGGGTGGGTGAATCAATGGATGGATGAGACCACTCCTGGAGAGGCAGCCCCGTTTCCAGTGAGGCAGCACAGTCCCTTCTAGGGAAGTTGCAAACATTTCTCCCAGATCCAGTGGGAAATAGACTGAGTTTTTCAGGCTTTTTGTTGAGTCACTTACAGTTTTAGATGATTCTCACAAGTACGGTGCTCTCCAGAGAGGCCTCCAAGAAAATCACCCAGGGACCCTGACCCAACGCTATCATCCTGGAGACAGCTCCTATAGATACACTAGTTTTTAAAACAACTTTATCGAGATATGATTCACATACCATAGAATTCACGTATTTAAAGTGTGCTATTAAATGGCTTTCAGTATAATCGCAGATATGGGCACCCGCAGCCAATTTCAGAACATCTTCATCACCTCATAAAGAAGCCTCACACCCTTTGGCCATTGCCAACACCGTGGCGCCCTCCTATCCCTTCCCCCACCCCAGCCCTAAGCAACCACCAGTCTATTTTTCTGTTTCTATAAATTTTCATATTCTGGACATTTCATATGCGTGGGATCATATAATGGAGTCATAATGGTCTTGAAGTTCATTCATGTTTTAGCAAATGTCAGTACTTCATTCCTTTTTATGGCCAAGTAATATTTCATTGCATGAATATACCTACCACATTTTGTGGACATTTGGGTTGTTTCCATGTTTTGACCTATTATTAATAATGCTACTAACTAAGAGGCGTGGGGATAAAAAAACAATGCTACTAAAAACTGATGTACAAGTTTTTATGTGGACATATATTTTCATTTCTCTTGGGCATGTACCTAGGAATAGAATTGTTGGGTCATATGTTAACTCTATGTCGAGTCATTTGAAGAGCTATTAAACTGTTTTCCAAAGCAGCCAAACCATTTTTTCATTCCCGTTATCCGTCTGCAAGGGCTCTGATTTCTCCGTGTCCTCTCCAACACTTGACTCAGCGATTTGCAAGGTCCTTCCTCCAACGGAAGGCCCCTTTGCGCCTTTATGCCTGCTCTTTCCTGTGTCTCTGTTGTGGAGTGTGTAGAGGGCTGCGGGGAGTCTCTTGGTTAATTATCTGCCAGGTAACCACTCAGCCTGCTCCCTGTGGTTGTAACTGGCTGCTGACTGCCCCTGCTGTGTGCATGTGAAGAGGTTATCTGTCACTACCACACTCTCGTGGATGAAATTAGCCTCAGGGATAATGGGACTAGGGAACCTGAGGCCTGCGGACTGTGGTGGGCAGCCATCCAGGATCTGCTGCCAGGTGGGCTCTTTCTGTAAGGCCTCTGGCTGCACCTGGGAGTCGTTGCTGCAGGCGCCCCAGACTAGCCCTGGGGAGAGAGCCCCTAGGTCACAGGGACCCCGGATGGGCAGCCCCATAGGCCTCTTGCAGGTAGCCCAGGGCCTTCCCTCCATCTTCTTTAGAATTGTACTTTGCGTGAGGTCCTGAAAGTATACGATGAGGAGAAAGGTAAAATGACCCCTGTCCAAAGACTGTATACTGTAGTGGGCTCCCAGCGGAAAGGATTCGGAGCTCAGACCCTCTGGCTGCCTGTTCCCCTAATTACTTGCATGTCCCAGAGAGAAACACTTGGGGAACCCAGCTCCAGGAGAACTGCCATACCTGGGTCTTCGACATGTACTGGGCCAGTAGCCCTCCTCCCTGGCTTGCCCATCTGTCTCCAGAGACCTCCGTAATTGGGGCTGCGTGTTCTACAGCGTTGAAGACATAGCTAGGAAATATGCGGGCAATTCCTTTCTGCTGCAGTCTCCTAATTTGTCAATGGGGGCAAAAAGGGTGTCTATGTTATAGGATTGCCTTGGGTTAAATGAATATATACCTGGTATTTATCATAGGGCTTGGCACATAACAAATGCTCAGCAAATGTTAGTTTTTATCTTTTATATATCGGGGGAGCCATTTAGAATTGCTTTAGAAAAATAAATAGGGTGTGAGAGGAAAATTGTTTGGAAACTGGCAGTCGGTGGGGAATGCAATGTCGATGGCTTGCTTTCCTGCTTCAGTGAATGTCAGGGGGCAGCTGTCCCTGAGTAGGAGTAGCCCCACCTGGGGGCCTCCAAGCAACGGCAGAGGCCACCACTCCAGGAATTGGGGGTCCAGCCTTTCGTTTCCTATGGGTTTTACATTCCTGGCCTCTGGCTGTTCGGTTCTCTGTCTCCCTGTGGCTAGTAGAGAATTCAGGGAGAGCTGTAAGAGCCCTGGGCCCTGGATGAGCTCGAGCTTCCAGCGGTGGCTGTCTAGGGGCCTCGGGCACTGCGCCTGACACACATGGGCCACTCAGGCAAAGAGGGCTCCGCCCAGTCTCACTGTATGAGCTGCATCCATGGCTGATGTGCCACCCGTCTCTGTGTCCGTCAGCAACCAGCAGCTCCTGTCTGCCAATACCAAAGGGGGCAGAATGTAGTTACCTGCTGACCTTTTCCTCATTTCAAGGAATCCATCATCAATTACTCACTGATTAACTAAACATCTAGTGGGTCCAGGTCTGGCTCCCAGGGGATGAGGGGAGGAGCAGGCACATCTTAGGACTCTAAGAGCACTCGGTTTAGTTGGAGAAGGCGGCAGCCCCTCAGGCCACTTCAGAGCTGAGCTGGAGTGTGGTCGAGGCATTAAGGGGAGCAGCAGCAGGATAGCCCTGTGCATTTATCTGCCCCTTCCTCCTTCCCTTGAGATACCAAGCAGGGGCAGCCCTTTCCCTGGGCAGAGCTTGGGGTTACACTGCTCTCTGTGGTTGGCTATATTCTTTGCTCCCAGTGCAGCCCAGTCCTTTCACAGTGACACTATCTTCCTATACCATTTGTGGCTGTCTTCACCCAGCTTGGTGTTGAGTGCTTCTAGAAACCTTTCTTTTTCTTTGCAGTGATTCCGCATATTTCTCTTTCGGGCTGTCCTATATTGATTTCACAGTGTAACTCCCATGGGACAGCCCTTGTTCTTGACTTCCAGGTTCTTAGGGACACCTGTCACTTTTGGCCTGTGACTGACCTGCAGTTACTTTCTTACAGGGAGGCCTCAAACTCAGATGCCTGAGGGGGCCAGGCAGGTGCCTTGTGAGCGAGTGTGGAGCCATGTGAGGATGGTGGCTGTGGCAATGGGAAGACGTTAAGGGGCGCCGAGGTCTGTGGAGAACTAGAAGCTCTGTGCCCTGTCTGAAGGGGCCAGCACCGCTTAGCGCTAACCAGTGGCCGCCATGTGGGAAGGCGGGCCAGTGTTGCTGTATCTCCCTTTTTTTTCTTTTCTTTTCTTTTTTTTTAGTTTTTATTCTCCCTTTTTTTCTTTTCCTTAAAAAATTTTGTTTTGGATCTCCCAGTTTTTAAAGAAAATCAGAAATGTGTGGGGTTTTTTTACATGGAATGTTTTGATTTAAAAGTGTTGGTTCAAATATTTCTGAAATACTGAACAGGCAAAACAAAACACACTGTGGTCCAGATGTGGCCCCAAATGGGCATTTGCCATCTCTGCTTTGTGGCTATGCGTCTGCGCAGTCACCCAAGGCAGGGACAGAGGTCAAAGGCCCCGTGAGCAGCTGCTATGGGTGTTCCAAGGGGTGGGGGGTCACCGTGAGCTGGGGTGGTCAGGGTGGTCCAGGAGGTGAGCTTGAGCCATTGTTAGGATGGAGAGGGGAGAGGGAAAGGGGTGCTATTCTCGAAGTAAGCTAGCTCTGCCTTCCCAGACACGGGCCAGGCCTGCAGGGCCACAGCCCCGCTGAGGATCAGGCCATGTGGAACCCGTTCCCAGCTTCCGAGACCCCCATTGGACTCTTGGAAACTACTTGACACTGTCACTGCTCCAACTGGGCTCTGGTTCAGGAAGTTGTTGCCAGGAGAAAGAGATCTGACTGGGGACCCTGGTTACCCTGAGAGAGACACTGGAGAGAGAGTGTCACCTGAGAAGGAAGCCCTCAGGTGCTGGGCCACCATGCTTTTCATCCTTAACCTGAGGTGCTCTCACAGGTTCATTGCCAGGTTCAGAGCAGGACACTGTTGGTCTCCCTTCCCAGAAGGCTCCGAGTTGGTTTTTACTCTTTGTCCGTCAACTCGAATGCTTTTGAAGGCCAGTGGTGGACCCACCCTATCTACCCTCGGAGCCCATAGAGGAGAGAGCATGAGTCTCCATGAGTCAGTCCATGCAGGCTGGCAGAGCTGAAGGTTAACCCAGGAGTTAGAATACAGGAAAGGGCCAAACTGAGGCCCATGCAGGGAATAGGCAGTTCAGAGTGTGGAGGCATTAGGGAGTGGTGGGGTCTGTGGCTAGCTGGAGTGCAGAGACAACAGTAACCAGTGAGAGCCAGAGTGGCCAAGGGGGCTTCATGGAGAAGGTGTGTCTGGAGCTGGGGTTGGAGGGAGAGAGTACAATTTGGAGAGGGGGGAGAGAATGCAGAAGACAAAGTGGGGCTAGCAGGGGCAGATCACAACCGGTATCTGAGTGCTTGCTGTATATCTAGCTGAGTTGAGCACATTCGTATGCATTCCCTCACTTAATACTCATAATACCTTATGAGGTGGCATTTGTGTCATCAGCCTACTTTGAAACTGAGGAAACAAGCTGTCTAAGGTCGCAGAGGTAGGCAGTGAATTAGCCAGCATTGGAACCAAGCATCAGAAACCATAAGGAGTATGTTACCCTGTCTTAGGGGCTGGGGACAGTGAGGAAGCTACCTGACTCCAGACAATGATGTGACTGGCTGGCCAGTAACCCTCCAGCTTTGATATTTTACCTCCCTGCAGGGCTTCACCTGTAACTTCCGTGGCCCCTGATGCCTACAGGGCATGGCATGCGGCAGGCACTCGGTACCTGTCAGGGTGAATTGCCTTGAGGGGGCCCTTGGGATCATGTCACCTTGGTGGCTGGTAGGGAGGGGGATTGAACACATCCATTCGCAGCACCCTTTGGCTTTAATGTCCTAAGAGCTGGGAGGAACTGGGGCAGGGCCTGGGCCCAGTAGCAGTGGCGGGAGTACCAAGGAGGCCCACTCTCTGGGAAAGAGGGTGCTGGGGTGACCGTAGGAAGGCTGGGAGCCACAGGCCAGTCTTTGTCCTGGGCTTGGGGTCATGAGAGGTATAGGATGGAGTGGGGCCTCAAGGACCATGCAGTCTTGTCAAGACAAGATAAAAACCCATAAAAAATTCAAGAGCAGGACAAGAGTTGGGTATCAGCATAGGGGAGGATGAGAAGGTGTCAGGAGGCAGCCTGTGCTCAGTGCCAAGGGAACAGGTTGTGGGGTCAGTGCAGGGAGCCCCATGGAGGCTCCTGTGGGGCTCAGAGGCCCAAAGGCAGAGCAGACCTGGACAGCAGCGATGTCCAGGGACAAAGCAGGGGCCGGACCTCCCAGAGCCCACCCCCGTCTGCCTGTGTGCAGGCCTCCGTAGCGCCAGAGAGGCTGCCGTGTCAGGTCGTCCCCTGAGGAGACTCCCCCATCACGAGCCTGCAGTCTGACGTGCTCCCTGGCAGACTGCTGGGGATGCCATCCTCACTCAGGAAGGGACACTTGCCCCCTCTCCCTGTGCCATTCCTTCTCAGAGCTGTCTGGGGCGCCAGCCACAGCGGGTGTGCCGAGGAAAGAAGGATTCACAGCAGATCTCACGCCTGCCTGGCCCACAGTGACATGTCCCCTCACCATGAAATCCAGTTCGGCTCCTCAGTTACTACTCCTGGAGGCTGTTCTCTGAGAGAGAGCCCTGGGGCTCCGTTTGTCTTTTCCATGGACGTTCTGAAAGAACCCGATGATAGAATGGGGGTTCAGTGGGGTATGAAAATGATGCAACGATTTGGGGGTTGTCTGGTATTTAGGAATACCTGTCCTGTCATTGGCAGTCGCTGGGGGAGGTGACTTAGCTCAGCAGGGTGTCCCCAGGGATGGCAGATTTTCGAGGGACTTAGAGTCTGGGGACCTGCATGGGAGGCCTGGCCTTGTCTGTAGGCAAGTTGTTCCCCTCCCCTGGGCCCCAGTGTCCCCATTTGCACAGTGAAGGGGCTGGATTCTCTAAGGGTCGTTGAGGTCCTCCAACTTGTTCAGACCAGATGGATGTGTCCAAGCCCCCATGCAGGACTCTGAACTACTGCTGTTCTACGCACCTGGCTCTAAGAGCCCAGGATGGAGGTGGGTGGTCCTAAGGTCCACCAATAAATAATAATTTTGCCTGTTGATGCCCCGCCTGGCCCCAAGTGGCGCGCTGCCCCTCTTCAGGGAACTGACCCACCGGCCAGAGAGTCAGGACGAGGAGCCCAGACCCAGGTGAGATAGCTGAATAACGCATTGAAGGGAGGGAGAGGTTTTCTAGATCTCGGCTATTCGAAGGGCGATCCCGACTGGCAGCCATGTCCCCAGGAAGCTAGTGAGAAATGCAGGATCTCGGCCCCACCTCTGAGCCCCTGAGTCAGAATCTGCATCTTAACAAGATCGCCTGTGGCTCATGAGCATGTTGAAGTCTGAGATGGATGCGCTGCTCTGGGCCACTTAAACTCTTTTTTTTTTTTTTAAGATTTTATTCATTTATTATTAGAGAGGTGGGAAGAGAGGGAGAAAGAAAGGGTAAGAAACATCCATGTGTAAGAGAAACATCGATTGGTTGCCTCTTGCACGCCCCCAACTCGGGGGACCTGGCCCACAACCCAGGCATGTGCCCCAGCCAGGAACTGAACCAGCCACCTTTCAGACTGCAGTATGATGCCCAACCCACTGAGCCACACCCGTCACGGCTGGGCCACTTAAACCCCTAAGACCATGCCTCTCATGAAGAAATACATTTTCCATGTGTAGGTGAAACAGAAGTTCCTAAAACAATTGTTCCACTTACAATGTGTGTCACTCACAGATATTTTCAATATAGTTCTATATTTTTAACACTTGTCTGATGTTTGAATGACAAGGTTACACATTAGTGTGTGCAGGTGGGGGAGCCAGCGATTTAGAGGATACTGGGTACCCTGGACTCCCGAGACAGAAGATGTTGCCAATTTCTGATCTTTCCCACTTCCAGTGGTTGGGGGACCTGAGGCTCCCGGTTGTGGAGGCATCAGTGGAATTCTGCTTTTCTTTGGCAAACACCAACGCATCCCAGAGTCCTCAGATCATCAGCGACAGGGATGGTCGAGCACAGGGCTGCAGTTCTAAGGGAAAGGCATTGTCCCTGGAGTCCCATTTATGCAGGAGGTGGAGTGTGGGCTGGACTTGGAGGGGTGGGCTGGCAGCAGACATCATGAAGGGGGTTCCCATAGCTCCCTCAGGGAGAGCTGTGGGCATGCGCTGTTCCCAGCAGGCAGCATGGCCGTGGCCTGGCCCTGCCCTGCCTCGCAGGCTCTGGGGGAAGGTGTCAGCTGCCAACACCGTGTCGAGGTGGGAAAGGGAGAGGGGATGGCCTGTGTATAACGGGGCCACCAGGAGGAAATTGCTAGAGGGGGCTGTGCTGCGGCAGGAGGCAAGGGAAGGGGCCCTGGGAAAGGTGGGGTGGACGAGATTCAACAAGAGGTGAGCAGTGAGGACATGAGCAGAGGGCACATGCTGGGCCCTGCTGTCCACCCACAGCTCAGTGCACCTACCTCCATCTTCAGAGCTGCTGTCCTGCTGGGGTGGGTGGACAGGCCCATGGACCCCAAGACCGCTGAGCTCAGGAGCCCAGAGCAAGGCCCCTGTGGCACCACACAGCTCCTCTGCAGCTGGCGTGGGGTCCAAGGGAGGCTGGGCCCCTACAGCAGCCAAAAGCACAAACAAACAAACAAACAAACCATGCATGAGGAAAGCAGAAAGGAATCAGGAATGTGGAAACAGAGACCTTCCCGGGCTTCCTCTGTAAGGTCCTGGAAGGGCAGGGTGCCCTGTGAGTTGCATAGTGAGGGACTGAGGGAAAGGTCTGATGAAGGGCGAGGGGTGCGTGCTGCCCCCTTTCAGGGCCTGGGAGGGTGGATCCCCTAGAGAAGGGCTGGTGGCAGAGAAGCAGAAGTCTCCCATCTGGTTTGCAGGTCACTGAATTTATCCTCGTAACTGTGGGAGGAGGTAATGCCTCTTAATGCCTTGGCTGTTCTTAAAGGGATTGGCCAAATTTATAGCTACTAATGCCATTTGTCGCTGGGCGGTAGGAAAGGATGCTGAGCCATCTGGGAAGGTTCTAGCTTCCTGCCCCTGAGCCCTCTGTTGTTTTCCAGACCTCTAGGTGTGGTGGTAGCAGACTCAAAGGCAGGCAGAGCCCAGAGGTTGGGGAGAGAGACTCCTGACCTCAGGCATTGAGCCCCATGCTGTCAGCAGAAGCACCTTTGCTGAGCGCTGATTGACAAGGAAGCTGCCCCACTCTGGGCAGAGGGCAGCGAGGGGAAGTTTCACCTGGGAGGACATGGTGTTTTTGTTTCTGGCCTTAAAAATAATCAGCCAAGCTCACTCAGCTGTAGTGACAAGCATAGAGCATGATTGGCTGTCGCAGGGGGTGCCCTGGGCCCCTGGGGCTGGGACAAGGTCCCTTAACAACACCAGGGGGAGAGTAGGGGTCACCCCTTTCACCACACACTGGAGAGGCACTTAAGTCCTGTCTGAGAAGCACAGGCCCAGGAGTCCCCCCACCTTTCCATTTCTTCTGCACACCCAGGCCCACCCCTCCTGCTCGCAGGCCCAGGGCTGCCCGCCCTTTACAGCGAAAAGCAGCCTCAGCACTTTCCCCATTCCTGCTGCTCCCTTTTTGTTCCTCCACAGCCATCGCCTGGTAGGGCTTGGGGGCAGGGTGGGGCGGGAGGGGCGGCGGGCCCCTGGGATGGGGCTTCCTCTCTGCATCCTGGATGGCTGCGCCAAGGTGTCCCTTCTCTTCCATCCTCTTTCTTCTTCCTTTGGTCCCATCCCCCTTATCACTTTCACTGGTCATTAAAACCTAAGCTCCTCTTGCTGACTCTCAGCTTAGCCAGCAGCCCAGCTGTTTGGGGATTTCCTATGCTGCTCGTGCTGTGAATGGGAAACTGAGCCAGAGGACACCTCAGAGCTCAGGCAGGAAGGGAGTGGAACAAGCCCTCGGGGAAAGATTCCCTGTACTTCCCTGCGACTCCACCAGCCTGAGAGTTTACTCTGTGCCTCCTCACTCTTTTTGCCTTAAAAATGGGGCAGAACTTCTAGGTATGTACCCCAAAGAGTTAGAAACAGACTCAAACAGACATGCATACAGCCATGTTCATAGCAGCGTTATGTCTCACCATAGACAAAGGCGGATGAATGGATGAACAAAACGTGGCCTCTACATATACTGTATTATTGTGTACAATGTATTATTTAGCCATAAAGAGGCATGAAATTCTGACACATGCTACAGCATGGATGAACCTTGAGGACATTATGATAAGTGAAATAAGCCACACAGAAAAGGACAAATATTGTGTGATTCCACTTACACGAGGTTTCCAGCAGAGACAAAGTCACTGAGATAGGAGGTTGAACAGCGGGTGCCAGAGGCTCCTCGAGGAGCAGTGAGGAACTGATGTGTAATGGGCGCGGAGTTACTGTTTGGAAAGATGAAGAAGTGCTGGAGGTGGATGGTGATAATGGTTACACACCCATTATAAATGTACTTAATGCCACTGAATTGTATACTTGAAAGTGATCATAGCCCTGGCTAGTGTGGTGCAGTCTGGTGGAGCATCATCCTGTAAACTGGAAAGTAGCAGGTTTGATTTCTGGTCAGGGCACATGCCTAGGTTGCAGGTTCGGTCCCCAGCAGGGTGTGAACGGGACACAGTTAGTCAGTGTTTTCTCCCTCCTGTCTTATACAGAAATAAAGCTGGGCTTCTCTGCTGAAGGAGGGTCTTCTTGGCCCCCTGCTCGGGACTCACCCTGTAGTGAACAAGTGAGCCCAAGGGACAGGTTAGCCTGGTTTCCCCTGAGAAAGCAGAGTTCCTGGAACACCCCAGGTCCCTGCAGAGAGTGACATGGGAGGAGGAGAGCCAGACAAAGGGGTATACAGATGTGGTTACCACTGTGGGACAGCACCTCAGAACTGTCATCTGCGAGACCTTTTAAAAAAGGAGTGGTTGTCCACACGTGTTAGATCCTTGCACTTCCAGAGTGCAGGTCCCTGGGGCCAGGTGGGTCCCTGCAGGGGTCTGCCAGCATGAGTCACTGGAGCCCTTGGGCTGTCAGGCACATGAATCTCATTGGGCAGCAGTGACTGGAGTAGAGGGACAGCTGAGAGGTTGTGACACAGGCATCCAAGACCAGTGTCCAGTGAAGAAGAGTCCTCCTTTTCCCTCTGGCCACCAATATTCTGCGCGGTGGGAGTGAGTCTCCACACCTGCCCCTTTCCTCAGGAAGCCAGTGTGGCTTTGGGACTCCCTCACAGCCTGGGAGAGGCCCGCGTGCATCTGGGCGAGCCCAGCAGAGCCGGACAGAGGCTACTACTGGAGGCGGAACCAGGCACGCCATCCTCCTGGGAAGGCTCCCTTCAAGATCCTGCAAAACGCAGCCCTCCACCTGTACCTGTGAAGGGCACCAGGAAGCCCTAGATAAGATCTAAAGTCATTGAGGAATAATGGGCATGGCCTTAGGTGCCACCTTTTCCTGCAGGCGGCTCCTTTCAGCCTTCTCTGGACATCCATCTTATCATGCCATTGGCCAAGGCCAGCAGCTGGGCAGGGGCCCAGCCCTCCAGAACCCAGTATCCCCAGTGCAGAACAAGAAGCACACACACACACAGTACTTGAATTCACTGTGCACTGGAAGGGCAGTGGGGACCAGAGAAGGGGAAGATGTCCTGAGGGCCTGAGCAGGCTGCCAGGAGGCTAGATGGAGAGGCAGTGAGGTATAGGCGGACCTGGAGCTCTTCTGTGCTAACTCGGGCAAGCTACTTAACCTCTCTGAACCTCCATTTCCTAAGTAGTATAATTATACTGATTTCGTTGTGTTGTCATGAAGGGTAAGTGGGTGAAGGCATATCAAGTGCTGAGAAGCTGAGAAGAGTGGCTGGCACATGATCTGGGAGCAGTACACATTAGCTGTTAGTAGAAGCCTCCCTGTTCATGCCCATAGACCAAGGCTGGGTGAGCCCTTGGCCCACTGGCCACCATTAAACCTGGGGATTGGGCCAGTTGCCAGATGGCCTTGAAGGGGCTATGCCAGCATTCTGTGGGCATGCTAGATCAAGCTCCCTACAGCCCCCATAGCCCCCCTGCAGCTGGCCTGGGGTCCAAGGGAGGCTGGGCTCCTTGCAGCAGCCAAAACCCAAACAACTGAGGCAGAAAACCAGTTGAAGAAAGTGTGTGTCCACCGTCGCCAACCCAACCTTTAGGGAGGCCGGCACAGGCGTGAGGGAGCCAGCATTCGTGAACTCGGTGCGTTTCTGGAACCCAGCGGGCCATTCCTTGCCCTGCTTTGGGTCCATTAGCTAAAACCTCAACAAACCCTTGATCACTGGTGAATAACTATGTTCTTAAAAAGTTCTCAGTAATCCAAGGTTTTGAAATTCAAGTGTCCCTTGAAACATACTAGGACCTTGTCTTTATTACCAACAGTCACAGATTAGGCACACGCAGCCCTTTGTGGCCCCGGAGCTCTGTGCACACATTATTCAGGTCCTCTGTGTGTCCAATGGAGGACGTTTGGTAGACGACTGTTCTACGAGTTCTGATGGTGAAACCGCGAGCCGGCCGTGTCCTCGAGCTGAGTGTGCTGTGGTCTAGGCATGGACCAATCCCGAGCATGGCACAAGTTACTATGTTGGTCAGTTAGGGAAGTACCCTGACTTCTCTAGCCTCAGTTTCCCTCTCCGTACAGGGCAATTACAGCGTACGCTTCCCACTATCGAGGGTGTTGCCTCCACCTCCAGCTTTGACTCACGGAGCCCTTTTGTTTCTCTCCCACAGCCCTGACCCAGGCCCCGGGGCGGGAGGGATGGAGAACTCCTCCGCGGCATCGGCCTCCTCCGAGGCCGGGAGCAGCCGCTCCCAGGAGATCGAGGAGCTGGAGCGCTTCATCGACAGCTACGTGCTGGAGTACCAGGTGCAGGGACTGCTGGCAGATAAGACGGAGGGCGACGGTGAGAGCGAGAAAACGCAGTCCCACATCTCCCAGGTAAGCACTGCCCCGGGCAGTGGGGGCGGGGCGTGAGGGGTGAGGAGGGGGCTGGGGCATGGGCAAACTCAAAGCGGGGATAAGGGGGCCCTAAATCCAGACAGCATCTGGTTGCCTTGCCCTAGGTTGCCGGCGTAGATGGTCCCACCCACAGAGCATGGGGATCCATTCAGGAAGCCCCTATCAGACCCTCTGACCCACCTGTATTCTGTCCTGCCCCACTGAGCAAACGTGCAATTCAGAGAAGACAGATTTGTTGGGCACCTACCATGTGCTTTACCCAGTCCTCCTTACGTCCTAGAAGAGACCTGGAGATTGTAGCTTATCCAAAATGCACACAATGCAAAGGCTATAACTGGTGAATCTTTTCTCTGATTTCAAATACAGGCAGTCTCTGGCAGCCAGACTTGGATCCCTTGGGCAATCCCCCAGGGCTCTGTGTGTCGCACCTAGTTAGGCACAGGAGGTGTTCTGCCCAGGCTCTCAGGCCAGCCTCACCCCCTGCTGGGTCGGCCTGTGGCAGCCCTGGTCTCGAGTGGAAAGTGGACTCAGATGAAAGACTCTGGGCCAAGATTCGGAAGCCTCGGGTTCTCCTGAGTACTCTGAGCCACTGAGGGCCGCAACCCTATCCTTATATTTTTGCCTGACACCGTAAATCCTTAGTAGGTGTTTGTGCAAGAGCTGGCTCCGGATTTGCTCCTAGCTGCCTATGTTACCCTGGGCAAGTCCCTCAACTTCTATAAGGCTTGGTTTTCTTATCTGGCCAGTGGGGATTATCTTGCCGCCTCAGGAATGTTGGAAGGTCAGAATGTTGGAAGGTGTTGTCTGCACGAGGAGACATGGGAGGGTCTGTCTGCTCAGGGTTTGGGTCCCAGGTGTCCACCTCTTATACTTGTTATCCCACCTTAAGCCTGGCACTCCTCTGACCAGGAGAGGAGAGCCACTGAGTGCCCCGCTTTGGATAGAAGCTGAATGCATCTGGTTGGGTGGGCAAAAGACTCACACTCTCCAGCTTTTTAGAAAACCAGAATGAACCTGTGGCTTTGCTGCAGCTCTGGGCCAGAAGTCAACCTGGGAAACCCTGAAGCCATGGTCATCCCACACCTTATCCGCACTGTGCGATAAGAAGAGAAAATCATCCCAGAGAGAGAATGGAAATATATGTGATATTTCCCTTAGTGTCCTTGAAGTTCTAGAATCACTGTTAGTGTACTTTGTCCAGTGTTCACTCTACAGTGTGTTTTGAGCACCTGCCCTGCCCTGTGGCGTCACTGTCCTTGGACAGAGTGTCTGAGAGTAAGAAAAACAGACAAATTCTCTGTGGAAGAACTTCCTCATGGAAGTTCTATTTAGTGGCGGGTGACAATTGCTGTGGGGAAGAATAAAGCAAGAAAATGGAATGGGGCGTGATGAGGGTCAGGAAGGGTTTGCAAATTTAAATAGCATGTCAGAGAAGATGCCACTGAGGAGGTGGAGGGGCCGCCGGGCAGGCATCTGGGGGAGGGGCACTCCCGACCGAGGGCACAGCAGGTGCAGAGGCCCGAGCGGGAAGCACGGGCAGCAGGAAGGCCAGTGTAGCTGGAGCCGAGAGAGAGCGGGAGCCAGAGGAGATGATCGGGGAGAAAGGATGTGCCGAGGCTGAGCCCTGGGGTCTGCCAACATTTAGGAAGCAGCAGTGTGGTGAGGAACCAGCAAGAGACCAGGAGGGCCGGGCGGAAAGGCAGGAGGGAAACCAGGTAAGAGTGGAGTCTTGGAAGCCCCAGGAAGGATGTGCTTCAAGGAAGTTGGGGGCACACTGGCCGTGCTGACTGCTGCTGCAGGTCATGGAAGAGGGAGACTGAGGATAACCTAATAGAGCCACCAGGGCTACCCGTGACCCTGACTAGCGAGGTAAAGATCGAGCGGTGGGGTGACCCACCTCGGGGCAAGGAGATAGGTTGGAGATGATGAGGGTAATGCAGAGCCTCTCTGTATTACAGGGGTTTTGTTGTACATGGGAGAAACGTGTTTGGGGAAGTGAGGTCAGAACAGGAGCATTTACAACGCGTTGAGCACTGCAGGGAGCCGTCCAGGGCAGAGGGGATGGTTGCTGGAGCCATGGCCTCGAGTAGGAGAGAGACTTGCCCTTGGCTGGGCCCCCACAAACTCGCCCACAATCGCAGGAGGGAGTTGCCAGGCTTGTAGCCCTGCCTTTAGACTGACAGCTCCTCGTGCAGCAGAGCTGTGGGTTTCTCCAGCCGCTTTCAGCCACAGTGGTGCAGGTGCAGAGTTGGGGGCGGAGTTTAACCAGGATGGAGGCTTCTCTGGGCGAGGACAGTGGAGGGGAGAAGGGAGAGGTAAATGAAGGAGTGATGAGTGATGTTCCCCGACACTGAGCCAGTCCAGGAGGAGAGTGAGGACCCGAGGTGGGTGGCGGGCACTGAAGGGTGGTGGGTCAGTGAACTGGAGGTCCTAGGGAGTCGGAGAGTTGTCAATCCTGGTACCAAAAGAAGTGAGCCGGAAAGAGGGGGTGTGTCCAAGAGAGGGATGTTTGAAACCCAGGGTGGAGGGAGTGCGGTAACGGGGGATAAAAGGTCTGGGTATCAGCGGTGGAGTGCGGGGAAGAAAAGTGCTCAGGAGGGGGCCCCAGAACTGAGAGGCAGGGCCCGGGAAGCAGCTCGTGTACAGCGAAATCACCGAGACAGGAGGAGAGCTGCTGGAGAGAGTGGCAGCGATCCCGGATAACGTCTTCAAGCAGTGTGGGAAGTAGGGAGTCCGGTCTGATGATGTGTTTATTAACTTTCTCCCTTGGTTTAAACTACCTTGACGATTGTACAGTTAGCAATATCATGACCCGGAGTAGAAGTGGGAGGGTCGTCAGACTAGTTTGGAAAATTTCTGAGGGAAATGAACCTCTCTGGGTTGCCTAGGGCAGGAAGGGGAGGAACCAACTCCCGCCGCCCCCCATAAGCTTCCTGGAGCTGACTCCCCAGGAACAGGCCCCATGGATAGGTACGGTGTGGGGGGTGCAGCCTGGCCTGTGCTGCCTGCCTCCCCCACTGTGTAGACTCTGATGGCCTCTAGCCGGGCATCTTTCAAAGGTTCTTCCAGGTGAAATTGGCTCTCACAGGAGGTAGGTCCAAGGAAACCATGCAGCTTCACCCCAGAGGAATGCTTTGTGAATTTCTGTATCCAGAGCAGCCTCTGGGCAAGTCATTTTGGAAGGAGGGGCCTGCCCAGCACCTTTGACCCTAAGCTCTCAGCAGCGAGAGCAGGTGGAGAAGTGCCCTCGGTCTGGGCCCTGCCCTGCCGGCTCTTGCTCCTGGGATAGGTTGGGCCTGACCGTGCTCTGATATCCACATCTGAGGGGCTTTTCTACAGATGTTGGTTGTGAGGCAGAGTATGGAAAACATGGCCACTGGTAAGGCCGGGATGCATTCCCAAAACTTCCTGCATTTTCCGAAGTTCCCTGGAAGAACGGAAACACTGGGCAGGTCCACCTGTGTGCCGCTCACCAGAGGAACACCTCCTCCCTGTCCCACAGACACCCACAGACACAGATGGGGTTCAGACTCTGGAGGAGGGCACAGCTGGGGACAACTCTAAGCAAGGCCAGGGTTAGAAGTGTCTACACAACACATTTCTATTGACACAGCCTTATGGGAACTCTTTCAGCTAAAGTGCTTCTATTTGTTTTTATTTAATCTGATGACTATTTGAAATGGAAGCAAAAAACAAAGAACAAAAATAACCTCAAAGGAGTCCCCATCTGCCTGTCTGCGGTCTTTTAATGTTTCTGGAAGAGGAAAATTGTTAAGAATCTTAAAAACCTTGAAAAAGCTTGAGGGAGTACAGAAGAATGTTGTTCTTCCGTTGGTGCGGTCCTCTTTTTAGGACCTGAGAGATGAGGGTAGACAGTCAGGAGGAAAATACCTTATGGTGCTTGTACAGTTGTGTTCTCCGCACCCCTCCCCCAGCACCAGCTGGAAAGATGGATGATGGAAGGGATGGAGGGAGGCGCGAAAGAAAGGAAAGAGAGGAGGGGAGTGGGGGAGGGGAGGGAAGAAGTGAGCTTTCATTTCTTTAGATGAGTAGCCAAGAGAGTGTATGCCCTAAGTTGGCCAACACTTTCAGGATACCATATTCTATATCATACCCCTCCCTGCCAGACACGTTTCTAGATGCCTGCCCTCCAGTGGGTTTCACATCCCCAAAGGCATATCCTGGAAGTTGTCCTCACTCTGTGCGTGGAGTAGGGGGTATGTAGCCCCATCTGCAGAAGAAAAGCCTGAGACACAGAAACGGGAACTAGCCAAACCACGTGGCCGGTGACGGCTGAGCTGGAACCTGGTGCTTACCCCTTCCCCACCTACCTTAGGTTCCCTGCTGGCCACAGGCTGTCGGGTGGCCAATACAGTTTCCTGGCTATGAAGGAGAATTAGGACTGCAGATCTCATTGGCCATTGAACATCTATGGGAGAGATTCAGATGTTGTAAGTGGGGACAGGTTGGCCCTTCAGATGTTCGCAGATGGCCTCATGGATCATCACCAGGCTTTAAAGCAATATTCTCAACTCTGGCCGCATTGGAAATGCTCCAGAAGCTTGGACAGGCCCCACCTATCATCAGCGCCCATGTGACTCTGATGTCTGCTAAGGTGACAACAGCAGCCACAGGTGGGGCATATCTGTCTCTACTCTCTCGAAAGGGTAGAGTGTAGGGGCATTGCAAAGAGCAGATGTATCTAATGAAGGCATATTTTCCAATAAATTCTTGTATATAGGTCCAATGAAGAGCCAGTGAAGGCGAAGATAATTTCCAATAGTCCTTTTTGATGCTGTCAGGCACTTAGGAGTCCTGGGTTTTGTTGCAAATGCAAAGGGACCTGTCAGAGGGAGGGGTAGCCCTGCAGATAGGTCGTTTGGAATACGAATATTCAGATTGGCGTGATATATCTTTCTCACAGTGTTTTCTCTTCCCTTTTTCACATTTTTCCCCATTCTGCCTGCCCAGTTCTCTGTTCCCTCATCCCTCTTTTATTCCATCCCTTCATTTCCACCTGCCTGTGGATCTTTTGTCCCTGTCCATCTTTGCTCAAAGGGGGGCTTAACAGGAGAAGGAGTTTAAGGGCAGCTCTAGGTTGGCTGAGCATGGGGGACTTGTTTTATTTTTGCCCTTATTTTAAAAAATACTTTAGCATGAGCTCCTAAACATTGTTTAGGGGGGTTTGGCCTAAAGCACAATTGTTTAAATCACCCCTTTTTCTGCCTGCTGCTTTTGACTAAATAGTGACGTATAATTAGAGCTAACATTGATTTGTTCAGCCTCTGTCATAGGCTCTGGGACAAAGTGATGGACAGAATGGATGATCACCCCTGTCCTAGCCCTTACTTTCTGGTGGGGAAGGACGGGTAATAGACAAAGACTGAGCTAGGATGTTAGGAGGCGATACGCACACCGAGGCAGTAAGGGGCGTGAGTGCTGGCCTGTCCCGGGAGGCTTACTTAGGAAGCGACTTCTGAGGAAAGACATGAGAGTGTGACCACTTGGGAATGGGTTCCAGGCAGAGGAAATGTCAAGACCGTGACCCTCTTTTAGGAGCAGCTTTGGGGCCAGTCTTCTGGGAGCAAAGTGAGTGAGGGGGGAGGTCATGGAAAAGCCAGGTCTGCAAGGCCTCACTGGCCCTGGTGAGGTCTCAGCCTTTTCTCCAGTGAGACAGGAAGAAGCTGGAGGGCTCTGAGCGGAGGAGGGACATGGTGTGACAGTTAAAGGTCAGGACCATTTAGTTGGTCCAGGTGAGAGGTGATGGTGGCTTGGAGCAGCACGGTCACTACTGAGGTGCTAAGGGGTAGTCAGATGCTCATTATACTTTGAAGGTACAGGTGACATGATTTTCTAAGGAGCGACCCTGAGGATTTTAACATGAGCATAGAGAAGTGTAGCCGTTCCAAAAATGAGGCACGGTAGACCGTGAAAGAGCAGCTTCAGAGGGCAAAGGGCAGGAGTTCAGTTTTGAGCATGAAAGAGAAATTTTTCTGATTTATTTGAGAATAAGTTACAGATATGATTCTCCTTTATCCCTAATCACTTCGGTCTGTATTCCCTAAGAACAGAGACACTCTCTTACATGATTGCAGTACAGAAAATAAACATCGATACAATACTCTTATTTATAAAAAGAAATTCTAGAGTCCTCAGAAAATTAAATGTGGAATTACCAAATGATTCAGCAATTCTGCTTCTGGGTTTATCCCCAAAAGAATTGAAAGGAAGGACCTGGACAGATACTCGCACACTCCGTTCATAGCACGATTATTCACAATAGCCAGGCAGTGGAAACAACCCCAATATCTACCGGCAAATGGGTGGATAAACAAAATTCCACTTATGCTAAGTGAAATAAACCAGACACAAAAGGGCAAACACTGTATGATCCCTCTTCTTTGGGGCCCTAGAATAGTCAAATTCATAGAGGATGAAAGCAGAATGATGGTTGCCAGGGGCTGGGGGAAGGGAAGAACGGGGGAGTCACTGTTTGATGGGACGGAGCTTCAGTTTGGGATGATGAGAAGCTGTGGAGACGAACGGTGGTGGTGGTTGCACAACAATGTGAATGTGCTTAACGCCATGGAATTGTACATTTAAAAACAGTTAAAATGCTGAATTTTATGTTGTGTGTATTTTACCACACCAAAAATAAAATAAAATAAAATCTGGTTCAGTGTCCATCCAAGACCACAAATTACATTTAGCATGTGACATTTTTATTGGCTTTTTGAGTTAATACCTATCTATGCCCTTTGCTCATTCTGCCACTTTTTGGCCATGTAACCCTGGGCCAGTCACTTAACCATGCTGTGGCTCAAATTCCATATCTGCAAAGTAGGGATAGTAACCATGCCTACGTATCTGAGGAATAAATGTTACTGTATCTAACAAGCTTAGAATGGTGCATAGATTTAAATGAAATCTTTGCATCTTCTGGCAATTAATCCTTTGTTATACATTGTTATACATGTTGCGAGCAGCCTCTCACTTGTCTTTAAATTTGCTCAGGATTTCCATGGCCACACAGAAGTTTTAAACTTTGATATAGCTTCAAACACTTATCTCGGATTCTAATGAATTTGGAAGGCGTTGTCTATGGATAGTGTGAGGCAGACATCTAGGGGCATTTTGTCCTCACCTGCTAGCTGGCTGTCTCACTCCCATGTGTTTATTGATGATCGCTCCTTTCCCCTGATTGGAGACACTCCCCTCGTCCTAGACTAAGTTCCCCTTCATACACCTGTTTACTTATGGAAGCAGGTTCAGCAGGGGGTCTCTTTGCCTAGTCCCATGTCGAAGGATCCTGCTGGTTTGGTTCTGGCCACTAATACTCTGACATCTGGGGGCGCTGGAGGCCATGGGAATGTGCAGTGGTTTGTCAGCAGCACTTCAGTCTCCCCACCCTGGGCCTCTCTCCCCTCCCCCATGCACAGTGACACCCCCGCTTCTCCACCAAGTCTGCTCCTAAAATCCTGTCCATCCCAGATGCAAATGCCTGATAACAGATTTTAATCCTGTGTGTGTGCGTGTGTGCGTGTGTGTATGAAATATTTTAAAGGTACCACTGAGAGCAGAGAAAACTGGAATGAACATCTACCTTGAGTACAGAACAAACATCTGTACTCCACTTTATGGAATCTTAACCCCGTGCCACCTTTGTTTCAGCTTTTTAAATAAAAAAATAAGTTATAACAGCCATGGTGGAGACCCCAAACCATGTGAATTTGATGTCCATCGTTCCCATATATAAAAATAAAAATGTCCCACTTTTTCTGCCTATTTCTGTTCCATGACCTTTTTCAGAGGAACATCACCTCCACCCCCCCACCCCCACTCCCCCAAGGACTTGCTATAACCATATACCTTGAAGGAGAAATGCTCTAGTGTAGGAATCAGACATGGGGGGTGGGGTAGAGGAGAGTGTTCCTGGGGTGGGGGGCGTGGCTTCTCTCTATCCTGGAATCATCGCATACAGCTAAGGGCCCGCTCAGGAAGGTCTGTGTCTGGAGATTTTTCTAGGTGGTGGCTCACAAAAATCTGATTTTTCTAGGCGGTGGGCTCAGGGTCAGGAGGCGGTAGCTACGGCCTCAGAAGAAGAGGCTCTGAGAGTGGAGCCCCAGAGAGAGGCGGGGGTGAGCTTTGAAACAGGGAAGGGAGAGCTCCGGGGACGGGGGTTGGCCTGGGAAGCAACTCTCCTCTGTGGAGGTGACCCAAGCAGCTGCAGAGGAGGCCTCGTCCCTGGGGCTGCTGCTTGGCTGGCAAGTTGGAGGTGGGAGGTCACACAGGCCCACTGGATACAGCCGGCTGGGACAAGTGTGGAGACTCACACTGAATTCCTCCGGTCGGGCAGGGTGGGGGGTGGGGGGAGCTGTATGCAATTGGACTGCATTCCCTTCTCCAACAGCTTGGCCCGGGGCCACGCCTGCCCCAGCCCTGGCTGGATCTCTGGGGTGGGTTTCTGCGGACCTGACCATCTTGCCTGCTCTCCTTGGTGCCCATCAGCCCCTCACTGACCGCTGATCTGGGCCACGCTCTCTGGCCCTCATTTCCACCTCTGCCGGCCCTATCGGTGGAGCCCCCAGTGGTGGATGCCAACCTCCTGACCCCTTCCCCCAGGCCAGTTCAGCCTGCTCAACAGGGTGGCCCTTCTCTTCTGGCCCTGTCTACCCAAGAATTCTCTGATGCCTTAGCCAGAAAGTCACACCTGTCCTGATCTGCCCTGAAACTGGCCAGCCGTGCACCCTTGCTCTTCTCCTGGAATCCCAGCTTCCCCATCTTTCTTCCCTGGGCCTCACCTGTGAAGGGAGGCCTTACAGGCCCCACACTGAATGCACTCAGGAGATGGCTTCTCGTTGGTGGATGTAAGATTAAGGGTGAATTTGACAAAGCAGAGCGGTCTCGGAGCTTGGAACTGCTCTTGGAAAGCCTGGCCAGAGGGTCAAGGTTGCCTGTGGCTACGCATGAAGCCTTGGCCTCCTCTGTGCGTGTTTGTCCAGAGGAGCCACCCTGGTCCCTAGCCCCATCCCTCCAGGGACCATGCTGACTCCAGGAGGAGGTGTGCACATGCTCGAGTTGCTGTTCTCTGGAATATCACATCATTGCTGTGCAACTGGGGTTGGGGTCTTTGGGATTCCTGGAGGAAGGAAGCCTTTCTCTGCACAACTATCATAAGGTGGGATGACCAGTGCATGATCTAAGTCCTCTGTGGCCAGTAGTCACTGTGTGCCTTGCTTGTCCCCAACCGTCAGCCAGGATCCAAGCAGGAAAGGCAACACCAATCAAGTGTATTAAACAGAAGGATTGCTTTACAGTAGTTTAAACATTTATAGATAGATAGATAGATATTGTACACATATACAGGGTAGGGCAAAAGTAGGTTTACTCTTGTATTATTATTTATTAATTATTGTATTATTTTCCATATGAACAACTGTTCATCTACTTTGGCCTCACCCGATATGTTTATAACATGTATATGTATGTAAACACACACACATATATGTGTTACTTTTAAAAATTACTCTAGACTTTATAGCAAAAGTGCAAAAATAGTACGGGGTGTTCCCATGATCCTGTTTGTCATACAGCATTCCTTGATATGAGCATCTTACATAATCACAGTACAATTAGCAGAACTAAGAAATTAACATTGGTACAATGGGACTTTATTCTGGGTTTTATCAGTTGTTCTACTAATGTCTTTTTTTCATTCTGAGATCCAACTTTGCATGTAATTTTCATGTCTCCTTACTCTCCAGTCTGTGAAAGCTTTCGTGGTCTCATCTTGGCTTCCACGACCTTGAGGCTTTTGAGTGCTGGTGGCCTATTTTGTAAAAAGTTCTTCAATTTGAGTTGCCTGATGTTTCATCTTGATTAGATTGAGATTGTGTATTTTTGGCAAGAATACCTCAGAAGTAGCATGCCCGCCTCAGTACATCACATTGGGGAGTCCATGATGTTGATATATTCTATTACAGGCAAGGTTATCCTCAGTAACTTAGTCAAGGTAGTGTCTGATGGATTTATTTTTCCTTTTCCTCCCTGTAATTAATAAATACAATATCTTGGGGAGATTCTTTCAGACTGCAAATATCCAGACAGAGGGAATTTAACCCAGGGAGTTAGCTACAGATGATAAAAGAGCTGAGAAACTAAAAACCCCAGAGACTGCGCGAAGCCATTACCACCTCTAGAGCTGAGGCACAAGGCAGGCAATGCTGCCAGGGTCAGGGCCAGGGTCAGGGTCACGCGCAGAAGGCTGTCTGGTGAGGGCTGGAGCCAGGAAGGAGGCCCAGTCACTGCTGATAATGCCACCTGAGCAGGGGGAGTGGCAGGAGAAGTGCCTTGGCTCCTCCCTCCCTCCCTCCTGTCTCCCATCTACAGAACCCAGCTGACTCAGGAGCCTAGAAGTCCAGTTGGCAGGGATCGGCCCCCTGTCATACAGAGCAGGGCTGGGCAAGACATGGATGCGAGGGCCAGGAGTCCCCTGGGACCTTGGCCGTTTTCCTCAAGCTGTGCTGTCCAGTATGGTAGCCACCAGCAGGAACTTGAAATGTGGCCGGTCCGAACTGGCATGTGCTCTATGTGGATTTCAAAAACTCAGTGTGGAAAGAAGAGAGTAAAATATCTCAGTAATAAGTTTTATGTTGATTACTTATTTTAAATATATTGAGATAAACAAAATATATTATGAATTTAATTTGACCTTTTTAAAATGTGACTGCTAGATCACTTAAAATTACATCTGTGGCTCGTATCGGTGGCTCTCCTTGTATGTCCATTGGACAGCGTGACTCGAGAGCACACATGTATTGGCCTGTGTCACCAGCATTATAATAAAATGCCTTTCCTAATCCAAGGTCATGCCCTTGGCCCACATTCAGGTGGGTGTGTCTACCCAAGGTTTTACAAAACCAGGCCTCGAGCCATCCACATTCCTCACAGTTTTGACCAGTATAGCACACAGGGTATAGATCAAGGTCAATGTTCAACAGCCTTATCCTGCGAGGCCAGCTAACATTTAACACAGTAATAAAAACACCACCATAGGCTAGATAGCAGCATACACAGGAAGGACCCTACTGTTACTGCTACTTCACACCTCTCCGGCGCCTTTCTGGTTTATGGAAGTCCTCATCTCGACCTTGTAGAGTCACCCAGCCTAGCTGTCCCCACTTTATAGGTGACAAAATGGAGCCTGGGAGATCACATGGACTTGTGGTGCATCGCTTGGGAGCTTGTCAAGGTGCTGATGCTCAGGTCCTGCCCTCATGGAGTCTGATTCGGTGGGTGGAGAGTGGGGTTCAGGGACCCCCCATGTGGCAGGCTTTGGGAAGTGTTGTGCAGCTGGTTATCAGGCCACACTTTGAGGCACATCAGGCCTCTATGCTCTCAGGGGAAGTCGCTGGGTCTGGGCTCTGATGGCCAGTCTGGGCCTCCTCCGCAATGCCAGGCTGTCCCATCAGTCCACAGGCGCATCATCTTTTGAAACTGGGCACATGGGAAGATCTGCACACACGTGCCCCCCTGCCAGCTGCGGCCTTGACATTGTAGAGGGCTGGAAGCCTGGTCAGGTGGTCAAACATGGTACCCATTGTTCAGAATTCTCAATGACCCTGTGTCATGTCTGACTGACTTTGGAGTGTAGCTGGATCTCCGTCACTTTGGTGGGTTTAGGTAAAGGGAAAATGAGCCCACCTTCCCTGAGCGTACACCCAAGGGCCACCTCCATGTGGAATTTGGAGATGCCAACTTGGACCTGCTGGTAGGGAAGGGTTTGCTATTGAAGCGACCGAGCAGGATTTTAGAACATCCCTGCTGCAGGAGGATGGGCCATGTCTGGGGGTCCCGTGCTGAATGAAGTAGAGCCTGAGTGTCCTGCCAGCACTGACCTCTCCTTTCTCCCCCACAGTGGACAGCGGACTGCAGCGAGCAGCTGGACGGCGGCTGCTCCTTCTCCCGAGGGCGAGCACCCCCCCAGCAGGTAGGGAAGCAGCTCTGTGCTCCATCGGGAATTGTCTCATCACATGGCTTGTGTGTCTGGGTTTCTGGGCTGGCCCAGGGTGGTCATCCTGGTGACCCTCCAGGTCCCCTGTACACCCCCTGGTTGTCACTATTCTTTCTGATACCTCATCCCTACCTGTGAGACACAGTGGACTTAGAGGCCAAAAAGCATGGCTCTCCTGAGAAGTGGTGATGTGGAGAGAACAGGAACTGGGAGAAGGGAGGGTGCAGTCTATCCTTTGGAAAGTTCTCCCTGAATACCCAGCCTACAGTGAGGCACTCCTTCCCAGGAACACACAGGTTCGTAAGATTTCTTTTTAGTAGTAGCATTATTTATAACAAACATCTGCTAATAACCAAATGTCCACTGAGAGGACAGTGGAGAAATGGTATGTGATATATCCTCAGAGTGGAATATCATTCAGCCATAAAATGAATGAACTGGAGGTTCACATATCAACGTTGATGATCCCACAAACAACGTTGATATCCCACATATCAACGTTGATGATCCCACAAACATCTGCTAATAACCAAATGTCCACTGAGAGGACAGTGGAGAAATGGTATGTGATATATCCTCAGAGTGGAATATCATTCAGCCATAAAATGAATGAACTGGAGGTTCACATAACAACGTTGATGATCCCAATGGAACTCCTAGGGCTTTGGTGCCAGTGGAGCACTTTGGAGATTCTGCTCTAGGTTTGCAGAGGACCTGGGGGTGAGATGTCAGGGACCTGTCCATTTCCCTTGGCCAGCCAGCTATTCTGGGACCAGGGGACCCCTGTATGAGTTGTGTGGCTAGAAGGGAAGGAGGCAGTGGGTCTTCCAGAGTCATTGCTGATGACCCCTAAGCTGAAAAAGCCATTTATCCCCACCCCCCAGTGCCACCTCACACTACATCTCTCCAGAGAGATAAGGGGCACCTTAACGGGCTCCTGCAGGAACTTGCTTCTGACTTGGGAGAGCTGACTGGGGTCAGAGAGGAGGCTCCTTGGCCTGAATCTTGGATGGTCACACCCCCAGTGCTGCGTGAAGCTGCTCAGAGCTCAGCAAGCCACAGAGTTGCGGTGTTTGCAAGAGGGATTTCCCGTCGATTCCTCAGCCAAGCAGTGTTGTGGAGGCCTGTTGCCAAGCTCTGGAGCAGCGGTCCCCAGCCTTTTTGGCACCGGGGACTGGTTTCATGGAAGACAGTTTTTTCACGGACGAGGGGATGGGGCTCCATCCCCTCTAAAACTTTAAAATTTTAAAAACAAGGAGGCGGAGCTCAGGCTGTAACGCAAGCGAAGCTTTGCTCACCTGCCCACTGTGCACCTCCTGCTGTGTGGCTTGGCCAGTTCCTAACAGACCGCTGACCAGTACCAGTCTGCAGCCCAGGGGTTGGAGACCCCCGCTCTGGAGGACCTGAAGCGTGGCCCCTGCCTTCAGGGGCCCTACTACTTAGTTAGAAGGACAAAACTCTGTGTAACACAATGGCAGGAGATGCATGCTTCCAACGGGTGGCCCAGACATCAGGTGTCCCACGGTTTAGAAGCCTGGGCAGGCCCGAGCAGAGGAGGTGAGACTGAGTTGGACCTCCTGGATGGAAGACCATGGTTGGGACCTGTGTGCTGAACCCCATACTGCACAGAGAGGCAGGCGCTGGATTGAAATGAGGTCTCCTGAGGTCAGGAGAACTTTGGCTCTGTGATGAAAGGCCTGATACTTAGACATTAGTGACTCAATTAATTAGGGTACAAACAACAGAGTGACATAAACCAGATGGAAGTTTCTTTCTCTCTCAGTGCAGCCTGGGCGGGTACCCAGGGTCGGCATGGCAGCCGCACAGCGTTGGGACAAGTTCCTTGCTTCTCATTCTCTGCCATCCAGGGTATTGCCTTTGTCCCCATGGTCCACGATGGCTCATGTACCAGTGAGAGCATCACCCTGGGCCTCTGACAGGGGAGTCCAAGCCGGTCAGGGTTTCTTAAGTGACAGCTTCCCAAGGAAAGCCCCACGTACCTGGCCGGTGGCGGCCACCACTGCGCACAGTGTCCTGGAGTGGCTTTGCCGGGCACAGCTCTGATGGGATGCTGCTGGCCCATCCATTCTTCAAGGCTCCCTTCAGTCTGGTCCACCAGATGTAGAAGCACCGGACCAGCTCTTAGGGACAGCCACCAGCCCCATAAGCATACCCACTGACCTTGTCCCTGCTCCCTCTCATCTAGGCAGACCTCCTCCCTAATGCATGGAGGGATCAAGCTATTCCATATACATGTGCCTAGGCCTTCAGCCAGCTGGTCAACCCAAAGATGGCAGCTAGGGCTGGCTCTGCTTCCCTGACTGCCCCTGGCCTAGGGCCTTTCACACAGTAGGTGCTCATAAAGATGCTCGAGTTGGCCCAGATCCAGTCTATGAACCCAGTCCCTCATGGGCCCTAGGCCTCTGGCCACACCTTCGCTGAGCTTGCCGAAGTCGGGCAGCTGTACTTCCCACATTTACCCCTGGGGGAGAATTAGTTTCACGGGGAAACTGAGGATAAGTTGAGACTGGGGTGACTGGCTGCTCGGGCACTCCCTTCCATTGCCCATGTTGGCCACGTGTGCCCTGGAAAGGTGGGTGGCCAGAGGACGCTGAGGTGCTGCATTCCGCCCAGAAATCTCTGTGTAATGGGTCACGGACCATGGAGGGCCCAGGTGCAGGCCCCATTTGGGAATTAGTCATACACTGGGCTTACTTATTTTATTTCAACAAATATAAAAACAAAACAAATAAACAAAAATACCCTTGCCTCCTCTGAAGCATTTTTGGGACACAAAGTGGGACACAGCCCAGA
Source organism: Mormoops blainvillei (assembly GCA_004026545.1). Lineage (NCBI taxonomy): Eukaryota > Metazoa > Chordata > Mammalia > Chiroptera > Mormoopidae > Mormoops > Mormoops blainvillei. The sequence continues at coordinate 27,845 of PVJD01013597.1, forward strand.
ATAAGCTGAGCCCCATGAGATGGGGGAAAGGAGACTCAGAGAGTCCAGGATAAAACATGGGCCACACACAGTCCCGAGGAGGCCTGTCCGACTGCCATCGGGCTTCGGCTGTATTGAGGACCCTGTGGCATCTCACAGCCTCTTTCCAAAACAGCATGTCCATCACCTTATCGTTTAGTTAGGAGGTTGAACTACAGTTTTCACCTCTTCACCGTATTGGGGGAAATGCATGGAGATGGTTTAGAGGAAAGCACCTGAAATGAGAGAGTGCTACCTCGTGCAGCTAGGAAACATTTCAAGGTGCCGGCAGGGGGCTCAGCATTCAGGGAAGAGAGCTGAAGGCATTCGAAGGTTGTCTGGGGTCGGGAGCAAGCAACTCTTCTCCTTCTGCATGGAAGAGCTAAGGAAAAGAGATTAATGTGCACAGCAGCAGTAGAGCCTATGATTAGACCTTGAGAAGGACTTCCTGACAGAAGGGCTTGGCTGGCAGTGTTGGCTGTTGGGCAAGGTGATGAAACCTTGCTGGGAACCTAATGAGCACATGTCCTTATCAGGCGGGTTCATACAAAACCCTGGGAAAGGTGGGGGTGTGTCAGAAACGGTGTCCCTGGGTCCTGGCCGACAGCCTGTGATCCCACGCTTCCTGGAACATGAGGAAATGTGCCCATGTTCCATCATGATGCCCGGTAGCAAAGTGAAGCATTGGGAGAATGTGAAAAAGCCTTGTCCCCAAGGTCAAGAGAGACAGATGTTGACCCAGGTGTGGTACGCTGTCCAGTGCCTCTGCTGCAGAAGGAGGCATTAGGCCATGTAGACTTCCCTGAGCCTCTCTGGAATTTCTTTCGTTATTTACATTCTGTGTCTCCATGAAGTAACCACCTGGATCCAAATAGCTGCGAAAAGCAACAGGAGGCCTGGATTTTCCATATTTCACTGCTGTTCCCCCACCCACTCTGATTCCTGTGCCAACCTGCAGGCTAGGTATATCCTAGGTGCCAATATTGACTGTGACCCAGGAGACAACAGGTGGTCGGCAGAGATGAACCCCAAATATATTGTTTACCTCTGGCCCACAGGAAAGGGTAGAAGGGGTTTTCTGCCAGCCATCCTACTGCCCTCCAGTAACTATACTATTGCTTCAGTGCCAACTTAAAAACTCACTGGCACAAATGGTATCTTTTTAATCAGCTTCTGTGGATACTTAGATATCATGTATACATTCAAGGCACTACTCTTGATTCAGTCTGTATTCATTGAATACCTACTGTGAGCTTGGCAGACACGTGAGCTGGAGCCCAATGGCTCACTAGCCATTCATGGAGCACCGGGTAGTTGACATGAAATAGACTAAAGGCACACATGGCAAGCCCTCCCCGGAGACGTCCTGGTCACAGGTACTGCAGCCAGTCCAATGAGCAGTCCTGTTAGTCTCTGTGGGTAGGGAGATGTCTCGCGGAACATGAGGCTTGATCTGTGTTTTCAGGAATGGGTAGGGTGTTTGACCAGATGGAGGGGAAGAGACAAGAAGATGAAGAGAGAAGAAATGGTGTTAGCAAAGGCTTGAAGTTGGGAGCTTAGGGTGACAGGAGAGAGCACAGCTCAGGCAGATGGTTAGTACTGGGTGTTACTGAGTGTTGGGGGATGAAGGTGGTGAATGTGAAGGTGTTTGTGTGCTCAGCTGAGATGCTAGAACTGTTTGTTGTCTAACCCCACCGCTATTTTTTCCCCTTTATCCTATATTTTCTCTGGTGTTCCATACAGGTAAAGATTGTCCCCTTGTATCAGTCAGGATAGGCTAGGTAATGCTAAAGTAACAAACATCCTTGAATCTCAGTAACTTTAAGGAATCCATTCAGGACCCACCTTGATGGGATAGTTGCTATTTTAATTAGTCAACAGGACAGAGGGAGGCCTGACTAGTATGGCTCAGTTGGTTGGGCATTGTCCTGCAAAGCGAAAGATTGCCAGTTCCATTCCCAGTCACAGCACATGCTTGGGTTGCAGATTTGGTCCCTGGATAGGGCGCGTAGGAAAGGCAACCGGTCGATGTTTCTTTTCTCACATCGAAGTTTCTCTCCTTCTCTTTCTCCCTCCCTTCCTTTCTCTATAAAAATAAATAAATAGAAAAAATATTAAAGGATTTGGTAGGTAGATACACTTTGCCTCCTCGCACAACAAAAAGAAGGACAACAACATATTTAAAAATAGAAAACAACCAGAACTGCCAGAAAATAGAACCGTATGGAAGTCTGACAACCAAGGAGTTAAAGAAGAAACATTCATCCAGACAGGTAGGAGGGGTGGAGATGGGCAGCTGGGGCAGAAAGGACACATGGCAAGGCAGTGGCTGGAGGACCAGGGGGTCCCACATTTGTGTACAAATAAACCGGGAGGAACAACTGGGGCGTGAGATAGATTGTGCAACCCAGGGCTCCAGCATGGGAAAAGAAAGCCTGAAAACCTCTGGCTGTAAAAACCTGTGGGGGCTGCAGCAATGGGAGAAACTCCCAGCCTCACAGGAGTGTTCATTGGAGAGATCCACAGGTCCTAGAACATACACAAACCCACCCACCCAGGAATCAGCACCAGAAGGGCCTAATTTGCTTGTGGGTAGCAGGGGAGGTGACTGAAAGCCAGGAGAAAGCTGAGCAAGTGGCATAGTTTCCTCTCTGACCTCACCCCCACATACAGTGCCACAACGCAGTGATGTGGGTTGCCCTGCTCTGATGAATACCTAAGGCTCCATCCTGTACAACAAAACAGGTGTGCCAGACAAAGAAATATGGCTCAAATAAAAGAACAGATCAAAACTACCAAAAAAGAACTAAGCGACGAATAGATAGCCAACCTATCAGATGCAGAGTTCACTGGTAATCAGGATGCTCACAGAAATGGTTGAGCATGGTCGCAAAATAAAGGAAAAAGTGAAGGCTATACAAAGTGTAATAAAGAAAAATATACAGGGAACCAACAGGGAAGGGAAGGAAACCAGGACTCAAATCAACAATCTGGAGCAGAAGGAAGAACTAAACATTCAACCAGAACAGAATGAAGAAATAAGAATCCAAAAATTGAGGAAACGCTTAGGAACCTCCAGGACAACTTTAAATGCTCCCACATCCGAATCATAGGGGTACCAGAAGGAGAAGACGAAGGGCAAGAGACTGAAAACTTATTTGAACAAATAATGAAGGAGAACTTCCCCAATCTGGCAAAGGAAATAGATTTCTAAGAAGTCCAGGAAGCTCAGAGAGTCCCAAAGAAGTTAGACCCAAGGAAGCACACACCAGGGCACATTATAATTAAATTACCCAAGATTAAAGATAAGGAGAGAATCTTAAAAGCAACAAGAGAAAAGGAGACAGTTACCTACAAAGGAGTTCCCATAAGACTATCAGCTGATTTCTCTAAAGGAACCTTACAGGCAAGAAGGGACTGAAAAGAAGTATTCAAAGTCATGAAAGGCAAGGACCTAGATCCAAGATTACTCTATCCAGCGAAGCCATCATTTAGAATGGAAGGGCAGATAAAGTGCTTCCCAGATAAAATAAAGTTAGTTAAAGGAGTTCATCGTCAAGCCCTTATTAAATGAAATATTAAAGGGACTAATCTAAAAAAAAAGATGATCAAAACTATGAACAGTAAAATGACAACAAACTTACAACTATCAACAATAAGCTAAAGAAACAAAACCAAACTAAGCAAACAACTAGAACAGGAACAGAATGACAGAAATGGAGATCACATGGAGGGTTATCAGCAGGGAGGGGGAGGGTGGAAAATGGGGGGAAAGGTACAAGGAATAAGAAGCATAACTGGTAGGTACAAAATAGACAGGGGGAGGTTAAGAATAGTATAGGAAAGGGAGAAACAAAAGAGCTTACATGTATGACCCATGGACATGAACTAAGGTGGGGGGAATGCTGGTGGGAGGGGGGCTCTAGGCAGAGGGGAATAAAGGGGAGATAAAAATAGGACTGTAATAGCATAAGCAATAAAATAAACTTCATAAATAAATAAAATCTTTTTAAAAAAAGAAGAAGACAGGGAAAAGAACACTGTAGGGTCTCACTTTGGCAATTCAGCGCTCCAACCTAGATGTAACACCTGTCACTTCTACTGTGAACATGTTGCCTAGAACTGTTCACATGGTCCCCTACAACCATAAGCATGTAAAGAAGCATAATCTTACTAGGTGCCTGGAATAGGGGAAAACAGAACTATTTGATGGCTGACCTGAATGACTGTCACATTCCCCACCCGCAGTAAAAGCTCCCCAGACACTAGGGCGGACCTCCCCCCACCACAGCAAATCCAGAGCTAAGCAGATCTGCAGTGAACGCTGAAGCTGGGAACTCCCAGGATGACAAGCAGCTCAGTGAAGGTCACCTGATCCAACCCCCACCCTGCAGTGCAGAAACCCCCTCATGGGGCTGGACATTTTCGGTAAAGGGGAGCTCACTGCTTTAAAAGGCATTTTGTTGTTAGGCAGCTCCACTGATAAAAATGTCTTTCTTTGATTTAGCCCCAAACCACCTTCTCGTAACTCCAGCTGATGGTTTCACTTTTACTCCTTTTGCCCCTGGCTATTTAGCCTCTCCCCGAGCAGTGCACTGTGGCCAGTCTGCCTTTTAATCCAAACATCCTCATTCTCATAGCTGTTTCACTCTGTTATGCTCAGCTCGTTCTTTGTTTATTTGTTCTTTTATGGATTGATCCAATGAACAAGCTGTCATGGAGGGCAGGTGGTGCTCAGAAGCCTGAGGCATGACACGATAGTTCTTAGGCACTGTCCCACCCTGGCTTGCCCTGTGGGGGCACTGTAAGTGTGGACTAGAATCCATCTGAGTGTGAGTCTCCCAGAACGGCACACAGCCCTGCTGGGATGATCTGACAGTGTCATCCCACTGCTCTCAGCATGTGAGCCTCTCCTCTGCAGAAGAAGCCACCATCCCCGATTCAAGGCCCCTCTGGCTCCGGCTCACCTGGAGGAACCAGGATACGGAATTCACCAAACCATATACATTATTAACTTTTACAGGGAGAACAGCCAGCAACCATTTATTGAGGGCCTGCTGTACACAAGGTAAGCCATGTGGCCACTGCCCTCAGAGAACCTAGAATCTGCTTAGAGAAATAAAGACTTTCTTTAGAAAAAAAAAAAATACAGACTTTGTTGAGTGGAGAGGCAGCAGCCCAGGACGGTATGAATACCAGGAGGAGGGGGTGGTGTCTGCAGGGAAGCTGGCGTCCGGCAGTGAAGGTCATACAGGCAGGCGGATGGGGAGCCGTGTTGTCATGGAGCTGTGATTGGACGTGGGAACAGGGAGACCTGAGGCCCCCCCCACCCCCGCCGCCCCCTGCACCTCTGACTTACCGTTCAATCACAGGTG
>PVJD01013598.1:0-33135 GCA_004026545.1 Mormoops blainvillei
GAATTAATGCAGAGTCCCGCGCTCAGCTGAATGAGGAGTGTATGCTAGTATTCCAGAGGCATCCTTGGATGATTTTTTAAAGCACAAACACGTGGGGGGGAGGGGAACAGAGAGAGCGGGCGGGCAAGAGGGTAAAATTGAAGGGGGGAAGAAGGAGCAATAAAAAAAAAAAAGCAGGGGGCAGGAAGGCAGGAGGAGGTAAGGGAGTGAAATGGAAAAATAAAATAAATAAAGAGAAGGGAGACAGTTAAAACAAAAAACAAAAAAACACTTGTCTCCTGCCCACAGAGTGGAAAGGAATTTCTGACAATTCGAAAGAGGACTAACATACATGCCCAACAGAGGGGCAGTGTCGGGGGTGGAGGCGAGGAATCACAAAGGAGACGGGAAGTCTGGAGCTGTATCCAAACCCAGGAAGGAAGAGCTGTTCAGGCCGGGGCAGCACCCGCGAATGGGCGCGGGCGGGCGGGCGGGCGCGGGGCAGTACGCGGCGTGAGCGCGCACACCCGGGCTGGGGCGGGGCGCACGGGGCTGACGGGCGGGGGCAGCTGGGTGGAATTGCCTGCGGGCGGGGCTCTGAGTGCGTAGTAAACAGCCTAGGGCGAGAAATTTAAGGCAGGGATTCCCTGCGAAAGTTCAGTGACCTCAAACTTCCACAGGCCACCTCCACTCAAACACACCCGCCCGTTGGTGAGCGGGAGTGGGTGCCAAGGTCTCCTTGTCGACCTCACACCGGCCCCAGGGTCCTGGCGCTGGCCTAGCGGGGCAGGAGGCTGTGAGGGCGAGAGCATGATTAAACCTAAAGAGAAACAGCTGGGGACTTTTAAGAATCAAGTTAAGAGAAGGGAGAAGGGGGCGTGCGGGTACTGTGTCCCTGAGCCAGATACTGCCCAAGGCTAGGGGGTCCAGCTGCAGTGACGAGTATCTTCGCTGCCTCCAGAGGGACATAAAGGCTCTCTGAGGGTCCCAGGGGCCATCTGAGGACCCTTAGGGAGACCCTGTTTCCAGGCGGGGAAGGAGGCGGGGGAGGGGGCAGTTAAGGCGCACAAAAAATAAAATAGCCCTCAAAACAGTCGAACTGGCATCTCCAAAGCTTTCTAAATCTGAGCCCTTTAGAATGCCCCCTCTCCCACCATTTCTCTGATTCTTCCTACATCTCTCCGTCAAGAATACAGAAATGCTTCCCAGAGCCTTTGCTGGTGGAAACCCCACCAGCCCATCTTTTCGGTCCAGCCAGGTCCCCAGAGGGACTGTGCCAGGTGGCTCCACACATCTGCCCACTCTCCACCAAAAGCTCAGAGAGCTCAGGCGGGAGAGGGAGGGAGGGAGGGAGGGCAAGACAGATTGAAACTGACCAAAGAGAACCACAGGAAGAGGCAGGGAAGGAGGAAGATGGAGGGAAGAGGGGGCTCTCTCCCTGGAAGGTCTTATCCCTTAGGGCCTTGGCACAGATGGGGCAAGTTCTCTGAAGGCTTACTTTGGAGCTTGCCAGAGTTGAACAAGAACAGTTGGCCTTTCCTACTTAGCTGTGAGCTCCCCATGGCTATGAGCAGTGATTCTAGTCAAGCTCGTACCCTGTACACCCGCCTGCCCCAGCCTGGCCCATCTCAGAAAGTATGCACTGAAGGGAACTAAGTAGCCACACGACCCAGGGCTTTGCTCCCCTTCCGCTTAGCTTGGAGGAAGGAAAGGAAGCAAAGACCAAGAGCTGTGCACGCTCCTCAGCCCCTCCCCTTTCACCCCCAGAAGGTCTGGTTGGGAGGGTCAGTCTGAGGACCCAGGACTTTGACCTCTGAGTCAGGTAAGTCCTGAAAATTATCACCACCCCTGAAATGAGGTGAGTCTGGTCTCTATGAATTAGACTTTTGGAAAGCCAGGCCTTTCGCCCTGACATTAAAAACTGCTCCATCTGGGCATTAGAGGGGGAAAAAAAAATCAGAGCTCTACATCAGTGGTTCAGAGGCTGACAGATGTTTGGAATGTCTTGCAGATCTGGTTTCCCTTGTTAAGATTTTTTTTTTTCCAGTTCAAGCATCAGATGCAGTGGAAGCCTCCCTCGTGGCAATCCTGGGCCCTGCCCAAAGGAGGGTAAGGCCTGGGGCATCTGAGGAGTCAGGGTCCCTCCTCTCCAGGGAAAAGAAGCACAAAGTGGGGACAAAGAGGGAGCAACTTTCCCATACTGGGAAATCCACCGCGGAATCTGCAGGGAAGGGGATGACTTCATTAACCCCCAAATGGACTCTTCATGCCCCCACCGCCACCCCAGCACATGGGCACACAGACACAGTGCAGCTACCAGCCACCGAGGCCCTAATTCCACCAGCCCACGAGCAAGAGCATTCACACTACAATGTTTGGGTTTCTTTTTATAATGAAAGAGTTTAAAGAGCTAGGACACCAGAAGGCTGCTCGTTTTCCTGGCTTGGAATCGCCTTAAGAGAAGAGCATCCATACTCACCCTCCCCCCCCATCATCAAAACAAACAACCATTGTGCCCACAAACAAGACTCATGGGAGAGGGCCATGCGCACCAACCATGGTTCTAGGACAGATTGCCTTAACCAATCCAAGAAGGCATCACAACCCCAGATTCCCAAGTACGATGACCTCTCAGACACACCTGCCATTTTGTTGTTTGCCTCTCTGGTTACAAGTAACAACTAATTAGAACAATATGGTGTCCTTTCAGACATAACAAAAATATTGGTTTGGGTTCTTATCCCATTTGGATGAGTTGAGGCTGTCGTCCAGTGCGTTTCGCGGTAGGCAGAGGAGGTGGGGAAGTAGGCTGGGACGCAGGGGTTCGGCTCAGCAGGCCTGGCCGGCCTCCCTCCACCTCTTCACCCCAGCAGAGTCTGCCCTCCCCCCTCCTGGGACTTTTCTATACCCAGCAGGGGGAGAGGGTTCAGTGCTCAAGACACACTGTCCTCTCTCGAGCCAGACCAGCGAGGGAACACCTTGGATAGCTCTGATGCAGACCTGTGCCCCATACTGCGCCCCCTAACGGGACTTCATCCCGGGGCCCTGGCTTCAAAGAAAAGACCCCGGTTTAATAATTCAGCCTGCTTGAATGCCATCAAGTAGCCATGGCAACCAGTTCCCTGACATCTAGTACGTAGGATGTGGCTGGAAGGGGAAAGAGAGGGAGAGAAAGACGAAGGTAAAGAGAAAGGGAAAGGAAGAGACCCACCTGAGATTTCATCTAAACTTTCCCTGCTTTCATTCCACGAGTGTGACAATCCTGACAGTGAGATGCCAGCGTGATGCCTCTCCCCAGCTCTCTTCCTCATCTCGACTTCCCTCTGTCCCCATCTTGTCCCTCTCTACCTCTTCCTCTCTCAGACCTACTAGAATCCAGGAGATCTGTCTCAGCCTTCCAACTAAACACCTTTCTGACTGACAGATGCCTTTCTTTGCCTCAGTTTCCTTATCTGTAAAAGGGGAGGCTCGTGGATGTTCACTATGGTTCCTTCCAGCTCAACACGCCATAATCCTATGGTCCTCTCTCTGTCTCTGTCCAGCTGTCTCTGTCTCTTCCTCTCTCTGTCTCTTTGTTAGTTTCATATGTTTCTCCCTATCTACATCCTGCTCCTCCCTCCCTCTCTCTCTCCCCCCATGACTATCATTTTGCCACCATATTTCACTTGTAAAGCACTTATTCTTTTAATAAACATTCCATTCCCCTTTGCTGGAAAGTGTCCCAACACCTCGCTTCAGCCGGCTAATAAGCCTTCCTACCCACCTGATCGGCTTCCACAGTGACCTGGATGGACCCCTGCTGCACGTATCTCCCTGTGATGTTGTTGGACCCTCCACTGGTACATGAGCTCACTAAGGGCAAAAATAGTGCCTCCTTCATTGCTGGGCTGCCGTATGGGAGGCACTTAACAAGTATCGGCTGAACCACAGATTTCTGAATCACTGCTTGTTAAAGACTCAAGACACACCCCAGAAGGCACAGGGCGAGGCAGTTAGACGAGGGCCCACTCGAACCTCAGCCGCCCCTGGACCACAGATCGGGGAAGAGAGCTCCTCCCCAAACCACTGTGATAAGGTGGTGAGCCAAGATCGAGGGACCCTTTCGGACATGTTGGTGGGGCCCTGCAGGACGGAAATAGCTCCTGGGGACACTGAGGATGGGCTCCATCAGGAACAGGGGAAGTGGATCATGCCAAGTGGTGACTCCCTTTAGCCCATCTCTGGGGTCATCCTGGTACCATCTGGACACACTCAAAAGGCAGCAATGGGAGTTCCCTGCAAGGTGTCACAGCTTTAGGCAAGAGCCTGATGTCAAATACCCCACAGCCCTTTAGTCTGCCTCCTTTCTCCTGAGGGAACAGGGACCTCGGGGAGGCAGACGGGGGCTGGGACAGTGCCGCCAGAGCGACACAGCCACCAGCTGAGGAGCCCGGGAATGTGTGGGCAGTGTTTCTGGCCCCTCTTGGGGCCACCAATGCGGGTTTCTGTCCAATCCAGGAAGAAGCTGCTTAAAAAAAAAAAAAAAGAGTCTTTTGATCGTCAACTTTTGATGGACAGATAAGATCTATCCATTCTAGAAGCCTTAGCTGTAACTGTGAATGAAAGAACAATTTGGAAGACAAGGGATTCTTCCCAGTGCTGCCTAATGAACTCTCTTACATCCATACTTTACACAAAGCGGGAGGGACAGAGCTGATAAGCACACAAACCCTCGTACTTGTGGGCACAGAGCTCCCATGAAGTTGCGACAGTCTCAAGCACAGGGTCAGGCTTTGCAGGGTGTACAATCCCTTTCACGACTCAGAAACCCAGGCCTGTCTTCTGGCTGAAGCCCCAGCCTGCATATAGCTTTTCCCCCAAATAACCCTTCATCCAGATGGAGGTGCCTTACCCTCAAAGACCTGCCAAGTGACACGCAATCTTCCTGATATCATGCACATACTGAATGACATATTTCCTCAGCAGACTTACATGAGTTCTCCCCACCACCCCCTCCCCAAGTGCCACATTCACATGACCTTCAAGCCGCTGGCAGGCTGGCCAAGTTTCAGAAGAAGGGAAAGATTTAAAGCAGACAGCTAGAAGACAAAAAGAAAGACACTGCTTCGTAAAAATGACACTCCAAACCTGAATTTGCAGCCGCACTAAATTGTTGGAGAAGCTCAATATGGGTCCATGCTGAGTTTTCCCATCCCAGGGAATAATACCTCCCAGCTGGTGAAAAAAACAAAACAAAAAACAAAAAAACAAGTCCTTTTGTGCAGGAGAAACCTGACAGGGAAAAAATCAGGTGAACACCCTCCTGGATGCTCAAACCAGGCCACCACATCACCCTCCGCTGGAGGAAAACCCTTGTCCTCTCCCACATGCTCTAAGCTGCTCCGAGTGTAGCACCCAAACATTAGGACAAGCCTACGTTCTTTCACCAGCCTGAGAGCAGAGCCGGAAAGCCTGTGACAGCGAACACCCACCCATGCTCGTCTCACTCAATGCACACACACAGCCTGTCCGGGTGTCACCCCAGCCCATACACCATCGGCAAGATATGGGCACATATACACACATACACATACACACTCTGCCCTGGGGGACGTGTGCGCCTGTGTGTGTGTTTTGCTTGGAGACGGGTGATGCTTTGGATTATGAGGTTTCCATGGTTACTTTCTGTGGAGGGATCTGGGGTAATTGAACTCTTGGGGTTCACCATTCAGCAGATGCATGCTTCCTCCTGCATGCTCAGTCGCTCACTGGGTCGCTCTGTCTGCATTTCATCACCATCAGTGTTTAGTTACAGTTTCAAGTCAAGAACATTGTAATCGAGGTGAACCTGCCAAGGGCTCTGGCTTTACCTTGGAGGAAGGAAATTGGAAGCTCTGATTTCAACATCATCGGGGTTGCTGTGAAAGGGCCTGGGACTAATTAGCGTCGCTCGGCAGCTGTGTTCAGAGAGACTTACCCCTTCTCTCCTATGCAAGAAAGACAACCATCCCAGCATGGGTGAGAAAAGCCACATTACTAATTCACGGAAAGCTCTAAGAGAATGAAACTGAAGGACCCAGGCTGGCGTCAACCAGAGGAATGGGGCAAGGCTTCCATAACTGTATCCCCTGCCCTTTCCACGGCCCTTTCCACCAGGCCACTCCGAATGGTTAGCTTACACGAAGTTGGAGAAAAGTAATTTCTCGGAGTGGTGTTAGCCTCAGACACAGTCCCATCTCTGTTTATAGGAAACTGCCCAAATTGGCTTGTCGAATAAAATATTTCTCAATCCACTTTACGTGCTAATGTCTTATTTCCGCCCATGATTTTAGTAAGAGAAACAGAGCTAGGAGCCTTTGGGGACACGATGGCCAGACTCTTCTTCAGACTTTGATGGCCTAAAGGGGTAAAAAAAGAAAATAGTTTCATTTCCTCCGTGGAGCAGCGTGGCGGGGCTCAGGTCGCTGAAGGAAACAGGGAAACTCATCGTCCCGGGTGGGATGGGAGCTGAGGTTCCCGTCTCGGTTCGGCCGCGAGCCAGCCCGGAGGATCCGGCAAACCCCTTCACTTCCTTCAGCCTCGGCATCGTATGTTTCTATGATTCTTGGTTTCTGGGGGTCCCAAATGTTTGCCACATATAGGAGAAACACTTCAGCCTGGTAATTCAACATATGATACAGGACAAGGGCCCAGCTCAAGTGCTATGGGGGCACCTGAATGGTGAGTCGAGAGAGAAATCAGAAGTATTTTCCAAATGTCCGTACCCTTTTATACTTTTTTATATCCTCCATCTCCACTCTGACGTCTCCCCTCCAACCCAGAAAATGGGTAATACCAAGGAATCAGTAAGAGGAATGAGAAAAATGAGATGAAAGTGAAGAGAGTATGCTTTCGATTTTGGTCCAGCTACTTGCAAAGTGGAACATGGAAGGAAGCACACTCGTGGAGAAAAGAACAATGTAGATAATTAACCCATTGAAAAAGGAGACCTGGGAGGCAAGCACAGAGGTGTGGCTGCCCCCATACAGAAGAGCAGAATAAGAGGCAACTTGATCTTTATGAGTTCCAATGAGACCTACATGCTCCGCCCCGGTGTTATCAGCTGAAATGGGTCCCCTCCCAAAACTCACATACTGACTTCCTAACCCCCAGCACCTCAGAACGTGACTGTATTTGGAAACAGGGCCTCTAAGGAAGTAATTAAGATGAGATGAGGTCATCGGGGTGGGCCCTGATCCAGTAGGACAGGTGTCCACATAGAAAGAGACTAGGATGTAGCCACACACAGAAGAAAGACACGGTGAAGACAGAGGGAGAAGACGAGCACCTATAAGCCGAGGAGAGAGGCCTGAGGAGGAAACAATCCAGCCATCACCTTGATCTCAGATTTCCAGCCTCCAGAGTTGTGAAAAAATAAATTTTGGTCGTTAAAGCCACCCAACCTGTGGCACTTTGTTACCACACAAAGCACTAGGTTAACCCAAGACAGTGAGGAATGACTCCCACCACTGTCCCAAGGGTGGGTTCTGGGGTCAGACCGCCTGGGGCGCACTGCCCACTCAGCCGCAAACGAATGAGGGCATGAGCTTGGGCAAATTATTTAACCTCTCTGTGCCTCAGTTTCCTCCTCTACATAATGTGGAGAATAACAGCGCCTTTCTCATAGGGCGAATGTGGGGCCTGAAGAAGGTAATGCCTGTCAGGTACTTCAAACAGTGCCCGGAATGTAGAGAATATCAATACTCAATAAATAGGATGACAAAGACAGCCAAGCGATTTCTTAATTGAAGTTAAAGAAAAATAAGCTGGGATTGAGTCAGCGATCTGGGTTGGTCCTGCCTGAAGACAAGGAAATGGGCAGGATTACTTCCCATGCACCCTCCTGGCGCTGAAGTTATCCGGAAGTCCAAGACTCACCTTGCTACCTTTCAGAGAGGCTGCAAACTTAAATCCTTTAATCACTCACATCCCCATGACTGTAGAAAAGATCAATAAGCCAGCGTATCCATCATTTTTCAGAGCCATCAGTCTGTGAGCTGTTCTCCACAGGCGCCTCACTCCTCCCCCATAAACCACTTCGGGTTTTCATTTTCCACCCCTGTGAGTGCAGCTTCTCTCACTGATCTTTGGGGGAAGCCACGCCGCCCCCCCACCCCGCCCCAGTCTCTTCACTCCAAGGACAACTGATCTGATTCAGTGTCTACTTGGTCCCTGCGGGGTGTTCAGAGTCGGAGCTGGGCATTTAACCTCCTGGCACCAGAATAGCACAGGCAGAGCTCATTTCCATTGGTCAGGACAGATGGTAGCTGCGGGTCCTAGAAATGGCAGGCCATACTTCTAGAAGCCTCTGCCTCAGCCTCACAGGCCCCTGGTGACAGTGCACCAGAGGTCCCCTCGCTTTGCATCACCTGGACCAGAGGTCACCCAGTCAACTGTCCACCTTGGAGGCCTGTGATTTGATGGCTGCCGGTTCTGCCCTGCAATATCTCCAGCCTCCGTTGCCCTCGGAGGAAACCGAGGGCAACGGAGGCTGGGTTTCCTGGCAGGAAACCCAGACCTGCACACAGTTCTTGGGACTCCGAGGATACCCAGACTTCCACAGGCTGCGTCTGCCTAAGGAAGTCCAAGGCCAAAGAAGCAACATTAATTTCTCATTTTCAAGGAACACCGGAAATGACAGTGTGTCCATTCAGAGAGCCCAGAAGTACCCAAGTCATCAAGGCCCAGGATCCTTGAGCAAAGAGCAAATGAGTCATCAGAGGAAGAGTTTAAAATGTTCTCTCCCCAGGCCCAGAGTACGTCCCTGTCTGACAGCAGGTACAACTGTCAGACGATGGATGTGCCGCCCCCCCAGCGCGGGCCAACCCTGCCTTCCACATGGGCACTCTTAAACATTGTTAACGTGCAAAGAAGGCAATTTAAAATCCATGCATTTCCTAGCCCTTGGAGGTAGGGGACAGGAGAGAGAGAGAAAAAAGAGAAAACAATAAAGGCATGAAATCTTCGTGCAAGGGGAGGGGAACCTTCCCAGTTGCTGATGTACAAGACAAACACCGCATTGCTTCTCTTGGCATATTTTTGAAGATGTGTTTGAGGGAGGAGAAAAAGCACAGATATTTTGAAGAGTGAATCTAGCTTCTTGTCCACTAGAAACTGGTAGTTCCAGAGTCACTAGTTAGCTTGTTCTTTCTGGAAAGATGTATTAATAGCTCAATCCTCTTATTAGGAAGGTTTGGGCATCATTCCATCAAATCGTGATCCTGTATCTTCCCCAGGCAAAGTCTGCAAGTCCTGGAAAGCACCCATTTGGCTTTGGTGTCACTTCGCTGGCTTTGCTGATCTAGAACTTTCCCCCTGCGTCCGTTGGCTCTGTTATGTAATTCACTTAATAAAAAACGAGAAAAGAGACCCACGCTCTCAACAGCCCCCAAATTACCCTAATCTTTACTTCCCCTGGTCCGGAATCCTTCTCGTTCCCACCACGTGGGCAAGCTTCTAGACTGGCCAAATGAATTTAATTCTAAAATAAAATTCTGTAAGGATATTGAATCCAAATATTGAATACAGTTAATCTAGACTCTCGTTCTTCCTTCTCTCCCCACCTTTGGGACACAGAGGCCTTCTCAGCAGGGCCGTTGGCAGGGCCTGAATGACGTCATCTCCAAACCGCCCATGCCCCCAGGTGTCTCTAAAGATCTGGTGACCGAGTCCAGCACCCATATACCTTCATTATTTGTTCATATTCTCTCTCTCTCTCTCTCTCTAGCTCATCATGGTAAAAGGTATATAAATAAAACTTACCCTTCCAATGTTTTTAAGTATATGGTTCAATGGTATCAAGTGCATTCACACCTGTATAGTCGTCACCAGCATCCAACTCCACAACTTCTCCAACCTCCCAAACGGAAACTCTGTCGTCATTAAACAACCGCTCCCCAGCCTCTTCTCCCTGAATTCCTAGTAACCTCCATTCTACTTTCGGTCTCTCTAAATGTAACTCCTCTAGGAGTTTCATACGAGCAGGGTCATTCAATATTTGTCCTTTGTGACTATCTTATTTCACTTAGCATAATGTCCTCAAGGCCGGTCCATTTTGGAGCATCTGTCAGCATGTCCTTCCTTTTTAAGATTAACATTCCATTTTACCCACTCGGTGCCACATTTTGTTCATCTGTTCACCTGCTGGACATCTGGATTGTTCTCACCTTTGGGCTATTGTGAATGCAGCTGCTATGAGCGTGAGTGTACGAATATCTCATTGACACCTCACTTTCAGTTCTTTTGGGTACATCCCCAGAAGTGGAATGGCTAGATCATCTGTTGAGTCTATGTTTAACTTTTTGAGGAACAACCAAACTATGATCACATTCTCTTTTAAAAGGTTCTTGTGTGCAGAAAACCCTTCCCAGGGACATCAGTAATATCATGTCCCCAAGAATTCCAAACTGGGCCTTGGCAGACTGCTTTAAGGCGCCGAGCCCCTCACCCTCCGGTATCCACACCCTTTGCTGAGTAGCTGGGTGGCACCTCCCACAAGAAGGCAAGGAACTCTTCCTGGCCTTTGATTGGCACAGCCATGTGACTTTGCGTCAGCCAATGGGATGCCAGCAGACATGACACAAGCAGGAGCTTGATGTATGCTGGCACTTTAGGGCTGTCTCTCTGCCACCACCGTGAATGAAGAGAACATGCCCTGATTGGCCAGTGGGTCCCAGGAGGAACAGGAGTTACATGCAACGCAGAGCTAGCACAGCCACTGCAACCCAATACAAAGCCACCCTAGCTGACCTGCTGCTCCTTGAGAAAAACTAATTATTGTTTCAAGCCTTTGAGCTTTGGGGTGGCTTATGAGAGAGTGTTATTGTGGCAATAGATGGCAGTACAGGTACAAGCCCATTTATTGTTTATCCGAAATGTAGGTGAGAATGCAATTTCCAGAGAATTGGTAAACAGTGGAGGAATCTCACTGATGCCAGGACTTTTTTTTTTTTTAAGTCCACCCTACCCTGAATTAAAAGCCAGACACGCCCTCTGTCTCACAGCTCACTAGGATTGCCTGGGGATCCCTCTGAGCCTGTTTGCTGTCTGACCTTGTCATCAGGCCTTATTAATACCAAACCCAGCCTGTGAAAGACTCTTCGCTTGGCATAAAATGGGATATTCCAAACAGAAAGCATCGATTAAGTAATTCTTTGGAAGTTTTGTGATTCCTGGGAGCTGTTGCAGTTCAAGAAATCTTCATCAGTCACCAAGAAGAAGGCCGGCTGCAGTCTAAGGGTGGCCCCGCAAGACGGTCACAGCCCAGCAGAGGCCTCCCTGTTTAGAACCTGACCTCAGCTCAGCTGTCTCCAAAACTCAGTTGTGTTCATTCCCTCAAAGTTAACCAGTCTCAGGCAAAAGCCACATAAACGAAGTTTCCAGAAACTGAAAACCTGGAATGCCACGTGATTAATGCATATGGGGGTGGGGGCGGGGGGGGGCGTCATCCTTTCTGGAGCCTGGAATAATGTACTCAAATCCTAAAGCCAGCATACCGCCTTCTCGCTATCCGGGTATCTGCAAGGCCCAATGAGTCACTGGAGGCTGCTTGGGGAGCACAAACCCATAACAAAGGAAGGAGGATGGTGCTGGCACGTTTTGTCCAGGTCATGGAAAACCCTCATCAGTATTCCCACCCAAAACCGGAGCTCGATTCCAGGGACCCAATATTGGCATAGGGTTGCCACCTTAGGGGCTAGCCTTCTAATCAAATCGGTACTATCTTGATCACGGTTTTTTAAAAAATAATTTAATAAATAACGCATAAAGACCTGAGCTACCTCTGGATTTCTAAAGTTAAAACACATACCTTTTAACTGGGATCAAATTCGGCCTATTCCACCTCTAGCATGTCTCTGGGATC
Organism: Mormoops blainvillei; assembly: GCA_004026545.1. Lineage (NCBI taxonomy): Eukaryota > Metazoa > Chordata > Mammalia > Chiroptera > Mormoopidae > Mormoops > Mormoops blainvillei. The sequence continues at coordinate 11,861 of PVJD01013598.1, forward strand.
CAAACCCCGTGCCATGCCCGAGGCCCAGCCTCCATAATCTTGCCTGAACAACTGCACCAGCCCCTCCCTGGTCTCTTTGCTGCCACTTTGTCTCCTCCAGTCCTTTCCGAAACCACACTGCACCCCCAGAGTGACTGCTCAAATCACTGAACAGGTCACACCCTCACTTAAAATCCCTCAATAAAGAAAAGTTGTGTATACATACAATGGAATTATTGTTCAGCCTTTAAAAATAGAGATGAAGCATTATACAGAAGTATCGCTTTATTATTGTTATTACATGCTGATCATAATTGTGAGCAGTGCCATGTGGGTAGAAGCACACTGAGCTGTCAGTGAACACTCAGATTCTCATCACAGTTTTGCCCTGAAATTACTATGTGGCACCCTGGCCAGGTGGCTCAGTTGGTTGGAGCATCGTCCCTTACACCAAAAGGTTTCAGGTTTGATCCCTGGTCAGGGTACGTATGGGAGGCAGCTAGCTGATCAATGTTGATGTTTCTCTCTCACATAGCTGTTTCTCTCTCTCTCTCTCTCTCTCTCTCCCCCCCACCCCTCCTCCTTTCTGTCTGAACCCAGCAAACATATCCTCAAGTAAGGATTTAAAAAATAGGCCCTGTGATTACTCAAAAACAGAAATCTAAAAAAAAAATATTAATGTGAGACATTAGAAAATGGACTATGGCATCCTGGGCCTTGGCTTCCTCACGTGTAACGTGAGTGGGCTGAAATAGCTGAGCATCAAACATAGGATGACTTGAATCTATGGGCAGTATAGACAGTAAGTGCTGGAAATTCAGAGGAAGGAGAAATCGATGAGGTTTATTTACAATAAGGATCAGGAGAAAAAGCACATGGAGGAAAACAAAGCCAGGAGCACTCCTGGCAACACAATTTCAAGAGTATATATTCTGTTGGGTCAGGCAGCAAATTGATGGACACAGAATGTTCAAAAACTACTTGTGACTAGAATAAGAATAATGTAACCATAGTTGTTGATCTGAAGATACCCTGCTCAGAAAATTCCTTGGGCTCACAGAGGCTTTTGAGTTTAAAAAAAAAGAAAATTAAGATGACATTCAATATACAAGATGAGAATAAGCCCCGCGCTTATTCTGTGCTGTGTCCTTATTTTATTGATGTTAAATTTTAATTTCAATTAAAGTGTTAGGATCATGCCCCAAGATTTCACTTGGTTAAATCTCTAAGCCTCTTTGAAATAGTCATGTTTACTTTCTTGATAATTCTCATCTGGGCTTTAAGCCTCTTGACTTGAAATCTTCAGATGTGCAGTTCCATTATTTACTTATTTCTTTTCAAGCTTCAGTCCTAACCCTGCGCCGCACACTCAGAGGGGCCTGGAATTGGTAAACTGGGCCTGGCCTTCTGCGTGTGTTCTCAGCATGGTTTTAGGACCACCTACTGTGAAATTTGCAGGCATTATTTTCTGTTGCAAACCCAGAGCTCTGAGCTGTCAAAATTGTTTCCTAGCTTCAAGCTCAACTCAACTCTAACAGCATGTCCTGTGCTAGGCATTCCTGGATAGATAAATCCTTCAGAAATGGGACCCAGACTTCAAAATTACTATAGTCTGGTAGAAAAGACAGGACATGTGCATATGAAATTATCAGAAGACAATATAGGGGACAATATAGTCCCCAGATACTTTGTTCTTTGAGGGATTTTTAAAAAAGATGAAATTAGTGGCAATTGGAAAGCCTTTATGAGAGAAGTGGGACTTGAAAAAGATCATAAAATGGGAACATTAAACAAAAGTCTAGAACGTGTGCTGGATCCAGTAACTGCATTTCTCAGGATTCAAGAAGTACAGCTTTGCCCTCAATCTCCGTTCCTTACACTTTTGTAGACACAGTGCTCCCTGATGGAGACAAGACAGTCATCTCACTGTCGGACTGAAGGACAGATCCTCAAACACAGATGATTTAAAGAGATTTTGCTCCTACTGGTCCTACATCTGCTCTGAAAATGGCGATGCTTTGAGTATGAGGCGTGCACAGTCCCATGAACTGAGGGTTCACAGGAAACGATGCCAGTGACACCACATAAAAAGACGTTCACCCTCGCACTCACAGTGAGAGCACAGCAAATTAAAGCTACATGGAGAGGCTATCTCTCAAAAGCCAGATTGGTAGAGCTGGAGCCTGACACCCTAGTCTGCTGAAAGGCTATTGGGAAAGCAAAATGATACGACCCCACGGGTAAGAATTTGACAATATCTAACAAAACCCCCAGAAGTCAAGAAATCGATGAAAGACTACCAGAGTCATGTCAGATGGATGCAGAAGCCAGCTCGAATAGGCTCCTACTAGCAAACGATGGGACGATTTGACATTAAGGACAGTTATAGTCGATTAACACACATGAAATAAGTTTAAACCCACAAATTTATTATGATGTTTTTTTTAAAAAAAACGCTTCATTGATCACTCTTGGAAATCAACTTATTCTTTTGAAAACCAGTAATGAAAGAATCAAGCATTTATTCTGCTTTTCCTATACAAGCTAACCAAGGAAAATTAAGAGGGAAAATCTATATGTATTAAGGATATGAACTCTTTGTGTTAAAAACAAACAAAACAAAAAATGGAAACAACCTCATAGATACAGAGAACAGGCTGGTGACTGGACAGAGAGGAAGGGAGTTGGGAGGGTGGTGGGTGAAGTGGGTGAAGGGGTCAGCTACATGGTGACGGGTGGTGACTACGTGTTTGGTGGTAGTCACTTTGTAGCATACACAGTTATCGAATTATAACTTATACCTGAAACATATAATGTTATGTAAACTTTACATCAATTAAGAAAACAATGTTTCCATCCCCTCTGCCATTCCCTTGGAGCCCCTGGGGTTCTCGCACCTGCAGTGGGTTAAGCAGCCCTGCTAACGCCCAGTCTCTCAGTCCCTTTCAGTGGCAGAGGCTCACATCCTTCTAGCAAACCTGCTTCGCAAACAAAATTGCTCCGAGAGTGAAACCCAGAATTTACAAAAAGTCTAAGATCTGAGGCATCGTCTCTGAAATTGACAAAGATCTAGGAAATTACGTAGAAAACCCAGTTCCCCCTAAGGGTGGGGAATTTCATTTTTTTTTCCTCAGGGATGCAAAATTGAAGTTCGGGGAAACCACAAAGGTCAAGCATGAGAGCAGGAAAGGCAAACAGGAAGAAAGGGAAGGGAAGGGAAGAAGCAAAGGTGAATAGCAACACAGACCAAGGAAGTCGGGGAGACCCTTGGAGGAAGGAATTGGCTCCCAACCAGAGCCTGGGGCTGATGCCATCGATTCATTCTCCCTGTGCAAACCTATCTTGATCTGGAGGACCAGCTGACAAATAATTTTCCTATTCAGTTTCGCAGGTGGCTGCTCAATGATCAGAAATATGAGTGGGTTTGGTGGTTTCGTTTAGGCCTACTTATGTGGCTCTCGCCTTATGCTCTGATTCAGAGCAAGCAGATTCATCTCATCTTCAGCTGCCTCATTCTTGTCACCAGACACTGCAGAAGCAGACAGTGACACCCCAGTGAAGTCTAGATCTGGCCCCATCTGGTCACACGCTTTGCCTGGAGAAGCACAGCTGGCACACTTTGCCCTGTCTCAAATATGGGGTCACTCTCACAGCTCTGATAGACAGGCTTCGCCTGCTCAGAGCTCGGAGGGCCGGGGTGGGAAGCCAAAGCCATGTCTTTATTGTCTGTAACAGAATTTAACTCACGTGCCCTTGTTTCTTTCTCTGCAGCAGAAATCAATCCAATTCAAGGTCAATCAGCCTCTTTTTGATTTAAATATGGTTCATCTGGGATGTACACTCTCCTCCCATCCCTTCTCCTTCCCTTCTTGTTCTAAATTCCTGCTGTGGGGAGGGCCAGGTGTCATCCTGGCATCCGGGGAAAGACCTGATCTTCGAGCTGTCCTCTGTACTGACCAGCTCTGTCAGCACAGGGCTGTGCCTCATCCTCTCGGGTCCTCACCATTCATCAGCCTGCTATAGCTTCTGACCAGCAGGTACGTGCATTCTGCAACTTCCTTGTGGAATCCAAACCCAGGCTCCTTAGGGCCTTCCAGCTTGTGCCCAGCCACTTCTGCAGCTATTATCGGGGCCATGGAAACATTTTGAATGTCCTCTATACCACTTTGGAGAGGACAGGATTGTGCGGGATTCCATGAAGCTGTCCTCACACTGCCAACCTAGCCCTTGGCCAGCCATGACTACCCTACAGCCCAGGGCCATGTTGGCCTCTGGGCTGCAGTCCAGGAAGAGAGAGGTGCAGTATCTTCTGTCCTTGGAGTTCTTTTAATCCATTTACAGTTTCAATGCCCAGTCCTAACCACCCCCGCACCAATAATTCAGCCCAGGAAATAGGGACCCTGAACCCCTTCACAGAAACTCCAGAGTTCTAGCAATATCCACACTGCTTTCTCCTTCCCCCAGCTGGTCGCATTTTTATCTCCTTTTGAGTGGGAAATAAATTATGTCATCCTGCTTTCTAAAATCTCAGCTCTCTAGACTTTGGCTCCTGATATTTAAAGCTGAGCTTTTTAGAATTTAAAAAAGCGAAGCCTTAGCTTTTAAGATAATTGTTTATGTTAGGCAAATAGGAAGATTCGATCAGAAATCCAATGGATGTCTTTGTTCTAGCTCCATCCATCTGCCCATGAGAGCAGTATACTAAAAAAATATCGGTGTATTCTGCATGGGAGGGAGAAGGAGAGAGAAGAGCTGTTGGTATGGAAGAAGGGACTTGGGTTTTGAAGAGCTGAATTATGATAATCACCCTAGAATCCCTTCTCATCTCATTTCAGAGTGCGGCTGGACTCTGCTCTGTCCAAGGTTCTGTCTCTATCCCCCTGCCCCCCAAACAGGACACTCACTGCCCTCAGAACATCGCAGGCAGCCCACCTCTACCAGGTGCCTTCCCTGACGACACTGCCCACCCCGCTTGCTTGCCTCGCATCAATAGCACCTGTCTTCAGCTGTTACTGTCCAGGGTGAGACCGCAGACAGGCTTCCTCTGCAAAACCATCTCCAGCCTCTGCACTGTTTAGGGAGGCGGCAAGGTGACCTGGTTCCCCGAGGGCCCCCCAGGCCAGCTGAAAGAAATAGGAAAGAAGACTTTGGGACTGACAGACCCTCAGAATGTAAGACTTGTGCGAACATTCGGGAAACAAGGAAGGAGCGAGCTAGGCTACTCCAACCTGCAGTGGGAACAAGGAGTTGGAAAGGCAGAAAATTCCCGGGAGACAGAAGGCTGTCCCTGGCCTGTTGTTTGAACCCTATACCTGCCCAACCCCTCACATGCCCATGATTTTTCTGTTTTTATTTCCTATTTTGACATTTTTAAAAATCTATGTATTCCCGTATAGCAAATAGAGCCCTGTTTCTGTGTCCTAGTTTTTGTAGCTCTTTTCATGGACTTTTATCACCTCCCATCATAAATGTCAACTATTATAATTTTTGTTCTTTTGGGGTATTGAAACCGTGCACACCTTAGGGTCGGGAGTGTCTGCATGTGTTCTGATGCCCCTCGCTACAAGCCCCCCACAGAGGGGCCGCACAGGAGGCATCATCCACTCACTAAATGTCAGAAGATATTTGGGTTTGGCAAAAAGAAGCGCTTCAGAAATTGGCTTGGTATTGGAGCAAATATGGAATTATTCTTTGGCAGTCTTCAAAAAGGGGGATCACCGTGTCCTCGCTAATGTGCGGTGAGCATCCTCCACCTCCTCTGTCCTCCTGTCTCCCCTTTTCTCAGGCCAAACATGGCCAAGGCCATGGGCTCTTGCTGCTGAATTTCCCCCGAGCCCAAGAACAGTGTCCCCATTGCTTTATGATGATTGTCATTTCCAATAATCCTATAATAGCGGCGTCATGACAAACCAGCTGTGCACCTTGGAATGTACTCAGCTGCTCCGTGGGCCCCACACATCAGACCGTGAATTAGCCGTTTAGCACCCCAGGTTGCCAGCCCTGCCTGCTGTTTCTTCCCTCTCCACCAAGGTTAGAAAGAGGTCATTCTAGGCCCATAGGATCAAGTAGCAAGGACCTTGAGTTAGAGACCCGAAGCGACTGTTCCAGGAGAGGAATTCCCAGGAGGGTTTAAGGAGGTGCCTGCTGGGGCCAGACAGACCGTCGCCAAAGATTAGGCAGCAGTCTCCTGTTTCCTCACATATTTGTAGTTTGGCGAGTGTGTGCACGCTGGTGAAGTGTAAGGAAAAGCTTAAAATATAAAGTTAGACTTAATAGTTTCATGACTTTAAATAAATCATTTAGTACATTCTGTTTTCTTTCTTTAGTTTTTAAGTATGTTTTATTGATTATGCTACGACACTTGGCCCATTTTTCTTTCCTCTTTATCCCCCTCCACCCTTGCACCCCTCTTCCCACCAGCATTCTCCCCCTAGTTTATGTCCATGAGTCGGACATGTTCTCTGGTTTCTCCACTTCCTATACTATTCTTAATCTTCCCGTGTCTACCTTGTGCCTACGAATTATGCTTATTCCCTGTACCTTTTCCCTCCATCCCCTTCCCTTCTGATAACCCTTCATGTGATCTCCATTTCTGTGGTTCTGTTCCAGTTCTAGTTGTTTGCTTAGTTTGTTTTTTTTGCTTTTGTTTTTTAGGTTCAGTTGTTGATAGTTGTGAGTTTATGGTCATTTTACTGTCCATAATTTTGATCTTCTTTTTCTTACATAAGTCCTTTAACATTTCATATAATAAAGGCTTGGTGATGATGAACTCCCTTAACTTTACTTTATCTGGGGAGCACTTTATCTGCCGTTCCATTCTAAATGATAGTTTTGCTGAATAGAGTAATCTTGGATGTAGGTCCTTGCCTTTCATGACTTTGAATACTTCTTCCTAGCCCTTTCTTGCCTGTAAGGTTTCATTTAAGAAATCAGCTGATAGTCTTATGGGAACTACTTTGCAGGTAAATGTCTCCATTTCTCTTGCTGTTTTTAAGATTCTCTCCTTATTTTTCATCTTGGGTAATGAATGATGATGTGCCTTGGTGTGCGCTTCCTGGGGTCCAACTTCTTTGGGACTCTCCGAGCTTCCTTGACTCCCTGGAAGTCCATTTCCTTCACCGATTGGGGAAGTTTTCCTTCATTATTTTTTCAAATAAGTTTTCCACATCTTGCTCTTCCTCTTCTCCTTCTGGCATCCCTATGATTCTGATGTTGGAGCATATAAAGTTGTCCCAGAGGTTCCTAAGCCTCTCCTCATTTTTTTGAATTCTTGTTTCTTCATTCTGTCCTGGTTGAATGTTTGTCTTCCTTCTACTCCGAATCGTTGATTTGAGTCCTGGTTTCCTTCCCTTCACTGTGGGTTCCCTGTATATTTTTCTTTATTTCACTTTGCATAGCCTTCACTTTTTCCTCTATTTTGTGACCATACTCAATCATTTCTGTGAGCATCCTGATTACCAGTGTTTTGAACTCTGCATCTGATGGGTTGGCTATCTCCTCATCACTTAGTTCTGTTTTTGGAGTTTTGATCTGTTCTTTCATTTGGGCCATATTTCTTTGTCTGGGTGTATCAGGTACGTTGTAAGGGGCAGAGCCTTAGGTGTTCACCAGGGCAGGGCAACCTGCTTCCTGGCATTGGTGGTGTTCTATGTGGGGGAGGGAGAGGGGAGGAAACAACGCTGCTTGCTCAACTCTCGCCCACTTTGTCACTCATCTCACTACCCACAAACAAATTGGGCCCCTTTGGTGCTGATTCCCAAGTGGGTGGGTTTATATACATTCTAGGACCCCATGGGTCTCTCCAATGAACTCTCCTGTGAGTCAGGGAGTGTCTCCCACCACTGTGACCTCCATAGGTTTTTACAGCCACAGGTTTTGAGGCTTTCTTTTCCCACACTGGAACCCTGGGTTGCATGGCCTGTCTGGCTCCCCAGTTGTTTCTCCCATTTTACCTGCACACAAATGTGGGACCACACAGTCCACCAGCTGCTGCCTTGCCACACATCCTCTCTGCCCCAGCTGCCCACCTCAGCCCCTCCTACCAGTCTGGGAGAATGTTTCTTCTTTAACTCTTTGGTTGTCAGACTTCCATACAGTTCAATTTTCTGGCAGTTCTGGTTGGTTTTTGCTTTTAAATTTGGTGTTTCCTTCTTTGGTTGTACAAGGAAGCAAAGCATGACTACCTACACCTCCATCTTGACTAGAAGTCTAGTATATCTTGACTAGAGTCTAGTATATTTTGTTTTCATATCTGATTTAAAACAATGGTATTGGTAGTTACAATGATAATAATAATAATAATAATAATAATAACAGCTCTAAATACCTGACAGTGCTGTTAAATTAGGTAGGAAAAGCACTTTTATAACTGTAAAACACTATAAGATGTAAAAGTAGTATTATTCCAATGTCTGACATGCTGTTAGAGTATTTTTATTGCAACCGAATCATAATCTGTCTAACTTCCATCGATAATGTACTCTAAAAGCAAACACACAAAGAAGCCCAATTCTTCTTTCACGTGACAGTCCTTTAAGTATTGGAAAATCCAATGTCATTCCCAAATCTTCTCATTTCCAGGGTAAAGGCGCTCAGTACTTTTTGTTTCCCCAGACATATATCACATGTCACATAGTACCATGTGTGTAGTTGTGGTCCTGTGGGGCTTCTGTGAAGGATCCTTTGGCCTCTCTAAGTCCCCGGATTGCTAAGATGAGCCCCTCAGACACTCTGGTGCCTCAGTGGGGGAAGTTCGTGCCCCAAGTCAGGCCATCGTCCCACCTTCGGTGCCACCCTCCACGCCCCTAGGCCAGCTTTGGCCCTTGCTCGCTCCTTGTCGTAGCCCAGCTGAAAGGGGCCTGGTGCAGCGCCATAAAAAAGGGGCGGAGTGAGAAAATCTGCACCCCAAGACTGAACACCGCTGAGATCTCCTTTTAGCCTATGCAAAGCACATGATTTAAAATGAGAGAAGAATCATTTACGTATTAGATTTATACAGCTTCTTTCATCTCAAATGCTCAGGGCACTGTACCAGGAAATTTCGATGAATCCACATATTACTTCTTCAGTGCTGCCGAGCTCAGCTTCCTGGGACTTTGCAAATGCCCCTTCACGCACTTGGGCGGAGCCCTCCCTCCCTCGGGATGCAACCGCGTTTTGCCTGTTATACACCCATGGGGCCTCGTGGTACGGAGCAGGGGTGGAGAATGCTGAACTGTAGCAGAGTCCCGGATCACAGAGCCAAAGGGACCTTTAGGGAAAATCCAATCCGTGCCATCATGTTAAAGATGAGAAATCATGGCCCTGAGGGACAACTTCCTCAAAGTCGCAGCTAATTAGGGACAGCACTAGACATGGTTTTTACTTCCTCTCATCTGACGAGCAAAAGAAAAATGAGGCAGGGCCACTCAGCACTCTGGAGAGAGAGAGAACTGAGAGCGGCAGGACACTTCTTCCCAACTCTCTTAGCTTTTGCCATAGAAACCTGCAAGTTTCCAGAGAAGGACAGCCGTAATGATTAGGAGAATACCAGGAGTGACCGAAGCCAGGGTCAAAGGGCCCAGCCGGCGAGGTCAGCTCCGTCGGCAACGATTTAAAAGGACGGCACCAGACGACGGTTTGGCGTTTCACGGTTAAGTATCAAGGAAGAAAAATAACTTGAGTGACACGAGGGAAGATAATTGGGCAACGGGAATGCAGAAGCCAAATCGAGGAAGCAACAGTTAAGGCCGAGCATGTTAGAGTGCTTCCCTGGCACGGACTCCCGAGAGGCCCCGGGGCACTTTACCGCAGACAAAGTCTGTGTGCGGGCACTAAGATGAGTTTGTCATGCTTCTTCGCTGTCTTCTTCATTTTTGCAATGACTTATAGGCTATATATACATACACACACATAGATAATGTTCAAACCCTCCTACAGCCACGAAAATCCCTCCCTGAAAGCCTGTTCTCTCCTTTAATTAATACCCAAAGCGAGGAAACCAGGGTGTGCTCCCATTACCTGCCAAGTTTTGTTATTTATAAAATCCAGCAACACGGTTTCAGATGCTATGATTTCATCCACGTGCAGCCTTTCCAAGGTGGTTTCCTCGGTTTCCCCGCACGTGAACTTTCAGCCCGGCAGGAAAACAGCCCCGCTTTGAGGTGGCTCGCTTTTGCTTGAAAGGGTTCTTCTTTCCCAGGTGCCGAGCAGCCTGCCCTTTGCCTGAAGCCTTCTCCAGGGGGAGGGATAAAAGGGCCAAAGAGATGTCGTGTGTGAGGTCACCATTGCACTGCGACCCACGCATACGCCAGCACTTGGTAGTGACTCCCGCGGCCCTTCTCTAGACGTTGACTTTTGGACGTTGAGGAGCTTCGCAGGCACACGTGACTTCTTGAAAATCTTTCTATTTGTTCTGGGTGTGGAGAGTGTATGGTGGACTGTGAGCACCCACGCATGTCATCAGCGGCAGAGCCCCAAATGCCCTGTAACAAACAAGGGGCAGCCGGGCCGCCAAGGGGGTCTCCAAACGCTAGGCCAGGAGCCAGTGCAAGCTGTCTGACACCGACCGCAGCGGCAGGGATGTTCGAAGAGAAAAGATCTGGTGTTTGATGATGGATATTCATAACGAAGAGTCCACAACTTCCCTAGATAAAAACTAGCTAACATCATCTCCTTCCTCCCCAAAATCTCCTTTGACAAGTTGGCACTTATCCTTAAGGCTTGAACAAGCACCCGTATTATGCAAGAGCACTGGACTAGGGACTGTGGGAGACACGCAAAGGTATAAGCCGCTCCTCACCTCAGGATTTTTATAATTTATTGAAGATATAAGACAAATACATGTAAATAGAGATCCCCCCCCCACCACCACCGACGGCAGTGAATGAAGAATGCATAGATTTCCAGTGAGGGAAGGCATCTGCAGCAAACTCAAGAACACTCTCTGGTGACGAGACCCGTACGTTCTAGTAATGGAGAAGGCCCGACAAGCCAAAGGGAGAAAGAACCATCTTGGTGCCAGGAAATAGCAAATACAGATTCAGAGTTGGTGTAAGCGCCGTCTCTTGTTGGTGAGAATAGTCCCAACTCGCTTCGGCCACCACCCCGGCGCCTAATTACCTCTCGGATGGAGAATAAAGGCTGCCCAAGATCAGCTTCCCGCCTTGGGAAGCAGAGACGGACACAGGGGCCAATGTAGCTGTAGCCAACCGCCCCCTGTAAGGCTGAGGAAGACTAATGGTGCAGTTTCAAACGTTTGCCAAGGGCAACAGAAGGTGTTTTTGCCCTCGGAATGTTTTTATTTGCCTCCCTCCACCCTGCCTGTAAGGGTAGCTCAAATATGACTCGGACATGGGGCCTCTGGCAGTCATCCTGCTTCTCCACGGTCCCCTGGTTCCTACAAGCTCTATCACGCCAGAGTGCACTGGGGCCTGGTAGGGTTCATCACAGAGTAAAAAGTCATGGAGTCAAACAAACCTCATGTCTTTCAAATATTGGAACCTTCCCCCGTATTTCCCCCACATGCTCATCAAATCTATCCAGTGAGAGGGAACTTACCACCCCAACGGACAAGCTAATTCATCTTGGAACAGCTACAATTGTGAAGTTCTCCCTTCCTTGGATTTCCTGGACACGTTCTCGAGTTGCTCTTAATTCCATCTCTTGGGTCCACCCAGGGCCACTCTAATTCCTGTTCCATAAGACTACCTGTCAGATATTTGAAAGTTCTCAAGTCCTTTGAGTCCTTTCTTCTGCAAGAGCAACATATAGACACCCTTCGGCCATTTCAGATGTCACTTGTTTTCAAATCCTTGCATTTTCCCATTTGATTCCTTAATGCTTTAGAGATCAGTTCGCTACATCTCTCTTAAAAGCTGGCACCTAAACATGAATGAAACACTCTAGAAATAAACTGGTCAATGTGAAGTAAAATGAAAACTCTTCATCTGAGATATTTAGATACCTTATCTTTATAAATGTAATCTAAAACTGTATTTAACTCGAAGTTGTGGTCACATGGCGTGACATGTGCTTACTACAGACAAAAATCCTTTAGCTGCGTGTGCTTTCCACCTGCTGGTGAGATAATTGTTTTTTGTTTATCATGCCTCCCTCACACAGCTGAGCATTATTCCCAAAACTATGGAAGGAAGTGATAATCTTTCATGCTCTTTCCATCCCTCTACTTGAGCCCCAATTATAGATTCAAATGACTGTTTCAACAACCTAGGAAAAGAAAGATTGTGCCTGACCAAGAAATCTCCCTGGGGGATGTCAGCACAGAGCTCTGCGCTGTGGGAATAAAGGCCCCTACAGCCCCAGAGGACCCAGCGCTGCTCCTGATTTCCATTCTGAGCCCACACTGCCACTCAGCAAGGTCCCTAAACCAATCGGCAAAGCCCGCCGCAAAACCCTGAGGAATGAAGGAACCTCTCCAATAACTGAGGGAGGAGAATCAAGACCTGTAAAAGTCATTTTTCTAATATTTCAACTTTTAAAAAGATGACTTTTTAAAAACTAACAGCATGCTGTGGAGTTTATAACATATGTGGAAGTAAAATGTGTGACAAGAATGACGCAAAGGACAGGAGAGGGAAACACAAAAGTATATTATATTAAAGTTCTCATATTATCTATGAAGTAGTATTTAAAAAGCTATTTAAAGATAGGCTATACTAATTTAAAGATGCATATTGCAAGCCCTAGAACAAACGCCACCCCCTCCCCACACACACACGTACACACCCAAGAGGTATAGCTAGTAAGCCACTGATGGGGAGAAAACAGAGTAATACAAATGCTCAATTTAAAAAAAAGGTAAATAAAGAGAAAAATATGAACAAAGAACAGATTAAAACAAACCAGAGGAGAAAACAAGAAGAAAGACATAGATTTAAACCTACACCCAATATATCAATAATAACATTAAATGTGAATGGTCTAAGCAGTTGAATTAAAAGGCATAAATAGACTGAATAAAAAAGCAGAATGCAAAAGCATATGCTGTCTATAAGAAACCAACATTAAATATAAAGCCAAAGATAATTTAAAATGAAAAAGATATTTAAAAGATACATGATGGAAAACTAACCAAAAGAAAACTGGAGTGCCCATGTAAATGCCCAGATAAGGGACATAACCAAGGACACAGAGCTACATTTAATAAGGACAAAAGGGTCACTTCCTCAAGAAGACATAATAATCCTAAATGTCATATACCTGACAACAGAGTTTTCAATATAAGAAACAAAACATGCAGAACTAAAAGGAGAAATAGATAAACACATAATTATAGTTGAAGATTTCAACATGCTTCCCTCAGTAACTGATAGAACAAGTAAATCAAAAACTCAATTAAATACAGAAGACTTGATCAACTTTTGAACCAACTTGAAACTAGTTTTGTAGAACGCTGTCCATTCCACTCAGCACCATATACTCAAGAGATCTTAGAATGTTCTCTAACCACAACTGAATGAAGAAATCAAGATAAAAAATTATCTGGTAAATCTCAAAATGTGTTGAAATTAAACAGAATGCTTTCAAATAATCCATGGGTCAAATTAAAATCATTAAAATTAAAGTACCTTGAACCGAACAACAATGAAAACACATATCAAAACATGTGGCATGCAACTAAATAAGTGCTTACTGGGAAATTTATAGTTTGAAACACTTCTATTAAAGGAGAAGAAAGATATGAAATAAATCATCTCAGCGCCCTCCTTAGGAGGCTAGAGGAAATAGCAAATTAAACCCAAATAAAGAAGAAAAATGAAAATATAAAAATAAAAGCAGAAAGGTTAAGAAAATGGATAAAATAGAGAAAAATCTATAAAAACAAAAAACTGGTTGTTTGGAAGATCATTAGCAGTAGCATCAAAAAACATGAAATATTTAGGGAGAATTTAAATAAAATATATGCAAAGGCTATTAGCTGCATTACACAAAACATTGTTACATTAGATAAATTAAAGTAGACCTAAATAATTGAAGAGATATACTATGTTCATAGATTAAAATATTCAGTATTGTTAAGTTTAATTTTCCCTAAATTGGTCTATAGATTTAGATACGGATTCCGATTTAAATGCCAGCAAGTGTTCTTGTGGAACTTAACAAGTTGATTTTAAAATTTATATCGAAGTTCAAAGAACTTAGAATATCCAAAATAATTTTGAAAAAAGAGAACAAAGTGAAAAACTTACACTACCTGATTTCAAGACTAATTATAAAGCTATGGTAATCAAGACAGTGTGTAATGAGTGCAAGGATAAACAAAATAAACCGATGGAACTGAATTGAACATCTAAAAAGAGATCTGCATGTACATGGGTCAATTATCACTTTTGACAGAAATGTTGTGAGAATCCAATGGGGAAGAAATAGTTGTTTCCACAAGGGCTGCTGAAACAGCTGCATATCCCTATAGAAAACAAGGAAACTCAATCCTTCCCTCACAACAAATGAACAAAAACCTAATTTGATTTGGGTCACAGACTTACATGTAAAAGCTAAAAGTAAAAAACTTCTAGAAGAAAACATAGGGGGAAATTTTTGTGACCTTGGGATAGGCAAAGATTTCTCAGAGAAAATCATGAACCACAAAGGGGAAAAAAAAAATAGATAAATTGGGTTTTATCAAAAACAAAATCTTCTGCTATTCCGAAGACAAATTTCCATTACAGAAATGGAAGGGCAAGACATGCAGGGAAATACTCACAATACATGTGTGTGACAAAGGACTAATATCCAGAACATTTAAACAATGTCTCAGGCTCATAAAATAAATAATCAATTGTCAAATGAGAATACATTTGAACAGACACTTCACAAGCTAAGATAACAAATCTCAAACACATGAAAATATGTTTATCATCATTAGTCATAAAGAAAATTTAAGATAAAACCACAATGAGATACTACTATGCACCTACTAGAATAGCAAAATAATAAATTTCTTTTTCATTGACCATATGACCATTAGGTGTGAGGAAATGGAGCAACTGGAATTTTTATAGATGGCTGGGGTTAAGTAAAATGTTGTAACCACTTTTAAAATAGTTTGGCAGTTTATGAAAAAGTCAAACATGCACTTTTCAGATGACCCAGCATTCCATTCCTAGGTATTTATCCAAGAAAAATAAGAACACATTTCCACAAAAAGAGTTGTTCACAAATGGCCACAGCAATTTTATTTATAATAGCTCAAAAATGGAAACAACCTTAATGTCTAACAACAGGTGAATCCATAAGCAAATTTTGGTATATCTATAAAATGGAATTTGATTCAGCATTTAAAGAAACTATATATTACACACAAAATGGATAAATCTCTCAGATATGCTGAGCAAAAGAAGCAAGTCTCATAAGAGTACTTACTATTTGCTTTCCTTTATATGAAATTCAATAAGAGGCAAATTGATGCTATATTTTTTGCCAAGGATTATGAGTAGTAGGAGTATTGATTGCAGAGGGGTATTTATATCTTGATTGTGGTGCTTGCACTGGCATACACATTTGTCAAAGTTCATCAAACTGTACGCTTAAAATGGGCGCATTTTATTTATGCAAATTATATCTCAATAAAGTTGTTGTTTTTAAAAATACATTTGGTCAAAAGAACAAACCTGGACCCTTTCAGACTTTCATTCAGGACCCTCCCTAACCTCTCCCCACACTATTTTTCCAGATTTGTTTTTTATGTGCCCCAGGTTCAAAATAAGCCTCAAATTCAAACCAACTGGCTTACATCCGCTCCCCCGCGAACAAGACTGTTCTCAGTGCCGTGCTTAGCTGCCTGGCCGCGGCCAGCGCCTGCATCCTGCGCCGGCCGGGCCCACCTCCGCCCCGTCTTACAGCCTTCCTCTAGCTCGCCCCGACGGTCTTCCCTTCTGTGATTTGGACCACTTTCACTGTTTGGGCTGTGCCTTATTTGTTTTATGAGTATTCCTCTCCTCTCGCAGGGTAAATTGCTGCCGTTGGATATACAGTCGATTCTGGCTCTTTCTGGAATTTATGCTCTATAGAGTTGCCATATGAATGCTTAATTAGTCAATACTGAACCATCGCTCCCAGGGGAAAACGCAGGGCTGGATTCCTGTGAGACTCTGGTCACAACATTTCATCAGCCAATCAATACATAACCTTGCCTTGTGTGTGTTTCTGTTTACAGACACCTTGTTTAATGTGTATTGTTGATTCATTGAACGCCTGGCCAAGAACGGCACTGTAACTCATGCCTGAATAAAGCTTTATCTAACACATATTTCTCCCTAAGGCACTTCAGCATGAAGCTTGGGGACTATTTTAAATAAAGAAATCACCAAGAAAAATGCAAAAACATGGCACTGAATACATCACACAGAGGATGCTTATTTAGGGCGTGGGAGAGAAAACAGGAAGGCGGAGCGATGCCTGGTCCGAGCTAGAAATGTTTACGGTGAGTGACTCAAACCTTCCCAGAGCAGCACACGTCCAGGAACGACCGCGAAGGGGCCACAGGTATTGATTTGGGGGTTACGATAGATTCAGGCAAGCAAGTAAATCATAAGTATGGAATCCATGAAGGTTACCTGTACTTCACACTTAGTAGGCATTCAATAATTTATGTAGACGAAAGGACAACCAGGAGAAGGAACTGACTCATGATTTTAGGGGGCACATTCAGGCTGGGAGACAAGCTCTCCAAGTCAGTTTCTGAGACTCTCGAAAGGGACAAATTGGAGGCCATTGTTAGGGGGAAGCAAAGTTGAAAAATCTCATACTACCATCTGCTATGTTAATATTCATTAAGGAGAAGGGGTTTCTTGTTCTTTATTTGCAACCTGAAAGTTATCTACTTCTGACTGGGGATAACAGAGAAAAGACAAAAAAATGACTGTCATGTTTGTAAAGCAAAGAGATAGCTGCTGAAGAGAAAATAGGCTAGAGACAGACAGGCTCCAAATGATTTCATTTAGCCCATTAAAAATCTCCTCCTAAGAATCAAATGCATTTCTAGTCACTAAAAACAAAATACCTGAAAAAGAAATAAACAATCCCAATCACAATAGCCTCAGAAACAATAAAATACCTAGGAGGCAAGATTGGAGCTCAGGCCCATCTGACTGTAATTTGTCCACTGGGCTGCCGAGTCCTTGTCCTACTACCTGGCTCTTTCTTGTCCCCACCCCCTTCCCTCCCAAGGAGACATATTTATTTCTAGAAACTTCCAGTCACAAAGGGAAGAGGTTCTCACGAGCCAAGATTTTGAGGCAAAGAGTACCGTTTCCAAAAGACCAAAAAATAAGAAATAAAAAAGGTTGAACTTCATGGGCCTGACAGGAACAGTCCCACCAGGGGAACACCGTCGCAGCGGCGACAGCCAGCGCTTATTGAGCACTTTCTGGAGCCAGGCTCAGGCTAAATGCTTTAAGTACATTCTCTTGTGAGAATTACAGAAAAAGAAGCTCTCAGATTGGGTCTCGCCCTCGGAGCCGGTACCTGTGGGACCATATTACTCCTGCGCTTGTCACTCTCTGTGCCTCAGTTTGCTCATCTGCAAAGTGGGGCAATATTAGGGCCTACCTATGAAATTATTATGGGGGTTAAATGAATTGGTATTTGTAAAGCACTTAGCACAGTGCCTGGCAAGAAGCAAGTGCTGTGAGTTTGCTCTTGTTATTTGGATTCCAAGAAAGAGATAAGTTCGTCTCAGGGACAAGGAAGCCAGGGGCTTGGGCCAGGTGTGACAGGAGAGCACCTGTCCTTTCCACAGCAGCGGTCCCTATGGCCTCAGCAGGACAGACATCGTCCATCTTCACATCCCAGCTCCCGGCCCAGTGCTGGGCTCAAAGCAGGCTCTCAAAACAGGGCTGGTGGGTGCTGGATTCCTGCCCATGGCTTCCTTCCCCACCCCCATCCAATCCTGGTTTACGACCTCACATATGGAAACCAGGTCTTCCAAAGGTCAAAGAACCCATGAAACATTCATTGGTAGGGGTTTTCTGCTTCCCACTCCCGATCCGCCCAACCCTGCCCTCTCTGGCCAGCATGGCTCCCTTGTCCAAGCCAGCACGAAGATCACGCTCACGACCTCCTGCTGGGCCCGTTCCTTTTCACCTTCCCCTGCAGAGGACTGAGCCAGGGCACGGCAAATAAACTCCCACTGGCGAGCTGGCCCAACCTTAGAGGTAGGGCCTTCAGGCCTTGTGTAAGGAGACAAAGTTACAGAAATAGGCTACAGGACATGGTTTTCCCATTTTCAGAGGAGGACATTGAGGCTCGGGGTGATTAAGTGGCCCAAGGTTAAGCAGGGACGCCAAGACTTGAGCCCAGGTCTGTCTGGTTACAAACTAGAATCCTTTCCACTGCAGTATGTCCCCTCTGCCCCTCTCCTACTTCATTCCCCTCCTTCCAACTTTTCCTTTGGAAATTTGTCCCATTTCCTCTGGGACCTCGCCCTTCCTGAAATGGTTGTAAGGAGCAGCCATCTTCACTAACCAGGAATCTGTGAAAATCCAGGCAGACCACAAAGTCCTCCTGCTCCCATCACCTCCAAAGTCCCCTCCACACACACACACACACACACACGCTGTGATATTTCAGTTTGTGGATCTTTTAGTCACAATTAAAAAAATTTTTTTTACCAAGTGGACAGGGCGGGGAGGGGAAGTCAAATAGTTACTATATTTATGCCGTGAATGGATTTAGGTGATAATAAAGGCAGATGTTGCTATAGCAACTAACGTTCTAGGATCCCATACACATCTCTCGCCCTCTGCGTGAAGTGCGCTGGATTGTGGCTAACATCTCCTGGGATGGTATGTGCAGAGCAGGGCACGCTGACCACACGGGCAGCTGAAGGCCAGCTCACACACATGGGGCTCCTCACTGCCGAGGCGTCGGCTGCCACCTGTGGGTCCGCGGGGACCTGGCCGCCCGCACCTGCTCAGGGAGAGCCGTCTGGATGCTGCCCTCTCCCTCCTGGCGGAGCTCTGTCCTTTGCTCTCCCTTTTTTTCCCTCTTTTTCATGCTGGTTCTAAACTATGCTAACCAGTTAACGGTCAGCCTGGGGTATTTTCTGGATACTATTGGCTGGCAGGACAAGGGTAGGGTATTCACCCTGATAATAACCTGCCTCGATGTGAAGGAGCGAGCCCCAGGGCCCACCCTGGGTGCCGTGCAGTGGAAATAGCCCAAGTCCTTTTCCCTGGGGCCCACCCTCCCTTGCTGGGAGTCCGTCACTCGCCCAAGCAAAGCGCAAAGGGGAAAAGACTTGGCTGGAATTTCAAGGGCCTATGTTCCAGACCCAGCTCTGCCACTTCAGAGCTGCCACCTGGTTGCTGCAGGACCTCCCTGAGCCTTAGTCCCCTGCCCGCTGCCTGAGGGCCGCGTGCCTGCAGAAAGCGCAGACCTCGCAGGATTCATCCATTAAGCAGGTGAGAATGATAACAGGCGCCAAATGCAGTTCCCACCCGTACTTGCCATTTTTCACAAAACAGGAGCCTTAAAGCAAAAGAATAAATTCCAAGTTGCAAAAATTCAGCCACCCGTGAACAGGTGGGGGGCATGCACTCAGAGTGACCATCAGTACATGCAGCCATCACCTCGTGACGGCACCCACAGCCACCCACCAGGAAACGGGCTGGCTGCTCAAGAGCTCAGAGTCTGGTAGGGGAGGCAGGCAGGTAGGTGGTAGTAGACATAGTGTGGTAGACGTCCTGGTGGATGCGTGCTCTGAGGAGGGACGCCAACACCAGAGGGAGGTAGCCGCTGTGTGACCCTGGGCACGCTACCCAACCTCCCTGAGCTTCAGTCTCCGCATCTGTGAATGGGAGACAAGGTTTGACTCATGGGGCTGTTTCTGGATGATCTTACCTACCCCATGCTCTAGCCTGTCACCGATTTCTAATGGCTCCCAAATGTCTAATATCCCAAATGCCCACCCCAGACCTCTTCCTTGGGCCCTACATCTATATGTGAAGCTGGCCGCTGTGTGTTCCGCAGGTACCTCGAACTCCAAATATTCTGAGCTGAGCTCATCATCTCCCCTATGAATCTTTGTCCCGTATTCTCCGTTTGGAACGATAGCTCCCTCTTCTACTTCTTGCCTTTCCATACGCTCCCACAGGGCCAACCAAGCACCTGGTTCTACGGACTTCATCTCCCAAATATTTCTGGAGGCCTTCCCTCCAGTCCTGACAAAACCGCCCTGGTCCTGACCTTTGGTGTCTCCATCTCTGAAGGGCCTTCCTCATCCCAGCCTTGTCCTTACTGATCCAACGTCCCACAGACTGCGGAATGCCCCTTTCGCCACCACGCCATCCCTGTCATCGCCACAGAGGCCACCACGCCATCCCTGTCATCGACAGACAAGGGCAGACTCCTCCCTGAGGCTTTTTGGAATGCAGCCTGTGCCACACCGCCAGCCTAGTTCTCCCTGCTCCTGGCTCTCAGACCTGCTTACAGTCCCCTGCAAATCCAGGGTACTCCTCGCTTTTGTGCCTTTGCTTAGCTGCGTGTCCCCTCTGCTTGGAATGCCTTCTGTCCCCCCATTTCCTTCTTACTCTTCCCTTCCCTTTCCCTGTCTATTCACAGTCAGACATTACCTCCTCCTGGAAGCCCTCCCTGATTTCCCTGGGCCGGGCTCTTTGAAAGCCATGTGTGCCTCTCTCTTATCACACACACCACGCTGACCTCTGTGCATGTGTTCATTTCACCTACCAGACTTAAGCTCCCTGAAGCACGGACAAACCACAGCTCATTCACACATGTGCCTTGAGTTCCCAGCCCAGCACTGGGCCCCTAGCCAGGGCTCCCAATTCTGTCTGTGAATGAATGAAATATTTGAAAGAGAGCCTTTCTGTTAAAATTGAATTGAACGCAAGCACTTTCTAGCATTATTTTCTATCCGACTGAGCCAAGCAAAGGCAATCGGGCTACACTGGTTGCTGCCCCTAGATCCCAGTGCTGACGATCAGTTTCACGTGTCAACACAACTAGGCTCTAGGACCCAGGGATTCAAGTAGACAGCGACCTCGGGGCTGCTGTGAAGGTGTTCTGTGGGCGTGGGGGCATCTGCAGCCAGCTGACTCTAAGGAGAGAAGGCTATCCTCAGCAATAGGTGTGGGCTGGTCCCATCGGGCGAGAGGCCTGGGGGCAGAGCGGAGGCTTCCCTGAGGAAGAAGACAGTCTGCCTGGGGACTGCAGCGTCAGCCCTTCCCTGAGCCTGTCCCGGCTGCCCCTCCTGGCCGCCCACCCTCTGGGTCTCGGATGTGTCTAGCCAGCCCTTGCAATCGTGTAAGCCAATTCCTTGCGCTAACTCTCTTTAG
>PVJD01013599.1:0-33111 GCA_004026545.1 Mormoops blainvillei
GGGAGGTAGAAAAGGGTACAGAGGGGATAAACGGTGATGGAACGAGGCTTGACTTGGGGCGGTGACCACACAATACAATATACAGATGATGTTGTTTAGAATTGTACCTTGAAACCTATATAATTTTATTAACCAATGCCACCCAAGAAATTCAATACAAAGGGCAAAAAGAAAAAGATGAATGAAGAAAATCCTAGAGGATCGCAGGGTCCTTGCTATCAACTGTGGTGGATACTGTGTTGTATTGCCCAAAACTCTCTTTTGGTTTAGATCCTTCAGCTACTGGGATGCTACAGGCAGAAAGCCCTTATCTATTATCTTTTTAATGCGGTTGTGATAGTGAAAGTTGCCTCTCAAGGCAGTCCCCTTTCTAGGGCTGTACACATCTAATGAATGATCAATGGGGGGTATAAATTCCCCAAACCCCCCACCCTAACTCAAGAATATGCTAAAGGGTCCGCTCAGCTGAAGCCTCACTAACACTGTATCTGAATTCAAATTTTTCCTAGCTCCCACCCTATTTCTTTCTCTTCTCCTTCATAAGTGTTGATCACAAAAACACACCGCAAAATCTTCCTAATTGCTAATACCAGAGTTTGTTTCCCAGGGGACACAGAATGGGTATAGGGTACATCTAAAAAGCTAAATAATCCTGGAAAGAGTGGCTTTAAAAATAGAAAAGAAAGGAACGGGATTTGTACACTATCATTTGTGCTTCAGGCATAAAAACCATTTCATCCTGGATTGGAGCAAGGAGATGAGAAACCCTAAAACAATAGCAGTTGCAATAAAATGCAAAGAAAAAAATATAACATTGAGATCAAACAAATGTAAGACAATGTTTAAGGTAAAACAGAAAAAAGCAAGATAATATTTAAGAAAAACATAACTCTACAAGAAGAAAAGTGGTCACTGACTACCATAAATAAATTTATATGAAGTTAATTTGTTAATTTGTATACTAATTTTCAACTCCCAGAATCAATCTGTTTACAAAGGATAAAGGACAAGGATGGTTTCAAAAGTATATTTGAATACCATAAACCCGAACAAGGCAAAAGGTAACTACAGATGGCAGAAACTGTGAATCAGAGGGAAGGGAGAGCTGAAAGAAGAGGATATCATTTTTTTCAACTTTTATGTTTTGTTGAGTTATAACATGCATACAGTAAGCTGCATAAATCTTGTGCACACAGCTCTTTGGTTTTTTACATACGGATGCACCCTCCTGGGCAACACCGAGTCAAACATTAGAAAGTTCCCAGGACCCAGAAGCCTCCTTCTGGCCCTGTCACAGGGACCAGTATTCCTCACCAAAAGCCGAGTGTCGACTTGACTTACATACACCATAGATTGGTTTTCCCTATTCTTGGGCTTCATACAAATAGAGTCAAAGTACGTGCTCTGAATCCAGCTTCTTTCAGTCAACCTAATCTCTGAAACTCAGCCATGCTATTGTGGGATATCCTGTCAAAGAGGAATGTCCAAAGGTAATACCACTAGTTGCAGAAACAAGAAATGCAAGTTTAGGGCTAAAAAATAAGGATATAAATTTTTAGGATGGATATAAATTCCTGGTAGAGGAAAGGCAGGTGTAATCTAAAAAAATCATAAAATATAAGCATTTTATTAAGGGATTTTAATGTTTCAGGAAAAAAATAACACAAGTGTAAGTAAGGCAGAATATTTTCTTCTGGGGAATAGGACTGGGAGTGGGAAGGAAATGTGCCTGCGATGGAAGTTCTGATATTTTTCATATATTATGTAGATAACAATATAAACTTTTCGGTTTTTTGTTTGAGGAATTAGTATATTTAGTCCGAGAAATAGAGTATGTGGTTTGAGTCAAGTTTGGCTGAAAATACGGCAGTATTTTCTACTGAATAACATCGAAATAAAACACCTAGTCGAGGTGTGGATTTTCATAAGATAATTAATTGAGGGATGTTTCAAACATGTAAAAGACATTCCAATATGGCATTCTATGGTTTAATGTTCTGTTAGCAGAAAGATTTTATTAGATGCCAACACCAAATTATTTTAAAATAATAATGTTTAAGCTAATTTTGAAATAAGAAATCTCACAATTCTTCTCTTCCTTCTCCATGCATATCTTATGTTAAAATAACTCAGCTATTAGAAACACAACAACAAATTTAACTTAATTCAAGGCAAAATAAAGCCTTATATTAAATTTCTATGCAGATAGTGTTGCTGAAACCTGTTTGGGAAAGTAAAGGCAAAAGAAACTATAAATACATAAACAACTTACAAAGCAGAAATTGGTTCTGTGAGGATGGATTTATCTGGTTTAACTTTGCTGGGTAATGTAAAATACACAACATACTTTTTGAAGAGTTTCATGTTATCCATACAGAGTTCAAATTTACCATCGGAGAAAAAGATAATGTCGATTATTTCTGATCAGCCTGGATTTTCTTTCCCAAGACTTTTCACAAAACTGGAATAATAGTAATAAATGGTATTGCCTATTCTTGAGGGAGCAGTCATGATATAGCTCGGTGACCCAGAACTTCCCCTGCTATCTACATCTGGAATGCAAGCTGGCCCTCTGGAAGGGAGGGTGCGAGTCCATTTCAGTCATGCTTCCTCATATTGAGCCCAATTTGTAGGCTCTATAAATTAAATGTATTACTTTTCTTTCAAATATTATGGTATTTACTGTATAGTTGGATTAGGAAAGTGTTTCCAGATCTAAGCCACCAATGTAAAAAACCTTCTTAACTATTATGTAATATTTAAAACAGAATACATTTCCCCTCAGCAGCTATCCTCATCCCAATGGCAGGTCTTCCTCCTAAGTGACATAAACTTTCACTTTATATTCATTATTCAGAATCGTTCCAGATTCCTGTTATTGATGGCATTTAGGCTGTTGTTTATCACTCTCAGGAGATGAGACTGCCAGTTTTATCTCTGACCTTTACTTCCGTGGTCTTACACCTTAGTCATGAAGTGTTAGTGATCAAGACATGTTTTCCATATCTGTGCTTTTCCTACTTTTCCCATTTTGCCCGGGATTTCAACTTCTATCACCTGACCTCTCTTTCTTAAGATGCAACAAATCCTAGTCCTTTCACAAAACTTGAATTAAGTGGGTTCTCTAAGACAGCATTTTTTTTTTGACCCATCACTGACACAGCTCACTACTCTTTGTGCTCCCACTGAAGCCCATACAGATATTTATCAAGGAAGAACTTATTACAACAGACCACTCTATGACCTTCCTTCTCCTCCAAATACCAAATCATTCACCATGTTCTGATTGTAAAATTTCCTTCATAATTCCTTCCCATTGCTTTTAAGATAAAATTAAAAGGATTTAGCCCATTTAGCATAAAATATAAATACTCTTCTTGATCTGATCTCAGGCTATTTCTTTAGCTTTATTTCCTATAGTCATCAGTTTCCTGTAGTCAGTAGCTTCCCTACCACCTTAACATTTAGTTGTTAGTAAATTTTTTAATATTACAAATAATCCTAAACTCATATTAACCCAAAACCCACAAACATTTTTCACTTACTTTCTCAGAAGGGCAGTGGATGATTCTTTCATATTATTTAGATCTAAGCTCAAACATTATTTCTTCAGAGTGGTGTTTATTGACTCCTATATAAAAAAAGCATTTCTCATCACTGGTCTCCCTATTTTTATTCACTTAGCACTGCCACAATCACAAATGGTAATTCTTCTTCTCCTTCCCCTTCCCTTTCCCTTTCCCTTTCCCGTTCCCTTTCCCTTTCCCCTTCCACTTCCCCTTCTACTTCTTCTATTTTCTTCTTCTTTTTTGGTTTCTTTCATTATAAAATAAATGTAATGATAGGGATCTTTTCTTGTTCTCTGTCCTATTTCTAACACCTAACACGTCGTCTGTTTTCTGAGTGAATGAATGTTTTATCAGTTACCTAAGGGACTCACTAGTGTGTCAACATCTTATAGTTCCCCTTTTTCCATTTGCATCGAGTATCTGAAAATTGGAAAGAACGCAGTGGTCACCTCACTCAAAATGCTCAAATTTCTGTATTTAATGGGTCATAAATTTCAAAGCAGAACTGTCTACTTCTACTCTAATTTAAAACTGAAATTTCAATTTCCGTAAATTAGCAAGAACGTAAAATCACAGTATGTTGAGTACATTGGTTTTATGGAGACCCTGCCGCCTGGTCCTTACTGATTTTCTTTTGGCCTAGACGGTCACAGCCTCGCTGCTCTGTGCTGGGAACCTCTGACCAAGCCGTCTTCCTGCTACTCCAGGATCCCCTTTATCACATCTTCTTCAAAATCTACTCATGCCTGCTCCAGTCTCTTTCCCTGTCCCCCTAGCTCAGTGAAAGAAACTAATCACGTAGTCCTATTTGAGCAAAAATGTTGATGTCTGATAATGGTGTAATTCATCTTTTTCAGAGGTTTGTACTTATTAAAAAATCATTAAACCAAAGAAATGAATATATGTCTCAAGATTTTGGTTGAATTCTTAGTAAGGAGAGATGTTAAATTATGCCACATAAAAAGATTCTTTGTTTAAAGATGATCTAGATTAACAAAAATTTTACTAAGATATATTTTCTTTTAAGACTATCAGTTTAATAGTCAATGTTTTCATTGTAATAATGTTACCATAGATAGTTAGCTAATTATTAATAAGAAACAACAAACAAACAAAGGAAAATGGACATTGTTGAGCCTAATGAGCTGGGGAGTATAAGCTTCTTTGTTTCATCAGGAAGCTGTAGTTTCACATACTCCAGGGGATCACAGCATTGGTCTTGCAAGAATTAATACCCCTCCCTTTCTCCTCCAGTAGCAGATTGTTATGGGGAGCAAGGGGAGGTAAGTGCTAGAAATCAAAATGGTGCAGGAGGAGGTACTTGACCATAGAGTCCAGAGTGGACCCATCAGAAACCCATGAAAGCTTGGGAAGCTGACTGGTCATTTTTTTAAAAATCCCCACCCCCACACCCCGCTGAGATAATATAATCCCAAGGGAACAAACAAGCTCACTTGCTCTCTCTTGGTGACCCATACTCCCCCGGGGTGATCACATGCCTTCCCTTTCCATACACGTGGCCCTCGCAGCTGCATAGCTCGCTGCTCCAACTCTAAACATAGGCTCCAGGCGGGAGCCTGGAGCAGCAGCAGCACGGCTGGAGCAATGCCGAACTCCATGGATGGGGACTGAGACCGCCTAGCAGCCACCCGAGGGCTCCAAAGGAATGCGTTTTAACATGAAACAGAAACTCTGGACACTGGTCTTAGTTTTGGCCTCGCAGAAGACACAGTTGGACTTTTTTGATGGTGAGATGGACAGAGATGGGACGTAAGCGCAAGGCAGCCTTCCACCCAGATATATCTTGCCACACCACAATCTCCCGTGAGTGGGTCGGCGAATAACTAAAATTTATTTAGGACTTAGAATGTACTAAAACTGTAATTGCCAAATATATCTCATTTTACTTGTATAGCAGTTCTACAGGAAGTAACTTTTATCCCAAACTTACAAGTAAAACATTAGGCTTAAAAAGAGGTTAAATAGCATGCTGTAATGCCTCAGTATTGATTGGTGGTGAGGCTGGGACTTGAATTTCAATCTGTATGATTCCAAAACCTTAATATTACATCACCTCTCAAAAAAAAAAAAACGCCACAAAGTTTTATGATTGCGTTATATCTTGTCTTTCATTAAAGCTGTGGACATAAAAGGGACACATACTAACCTGACAAGCTCTGGGGAAGCTTACATGGTAGCCTTACAAACTCAGAGACCTTAAATAACCACATAGGATGGTCTGAAATTAGAACTTTCTAATTAAAAGCAGTTCCTGGTGGGTAGTCAGTCATGTCTTGGGTCCTTATTTTCCCTAACAATGGTCAGTCTTTACTTAACTGAGCCTATCTGTTGCCTTTTATGCATCTACTATAATAAACCAGATAACATAGCTTTGGAATATCAAAGTAATTTCCTCAAAGCACAACCACAGTACCAGAACAAAGACCACAAATCCCCTCATTGTTATTATTATCATGTCAATTGTTAACTGTTAACTGTCCTTTACCCACAAATGTAAAAGAAGCATGTGTCTCTTTTTATCAAATCCCAGATACCTTCCTGCTTTGCTTTCTTCTGCCTGGCTAATCTATTACCACTGAATTTCACATTACCCCCTTATGTCTTTCCCCTTTGAATCTAATATATAAAATAAGTGGTAAAACCGCCGTTTTCTGGAGCATTTTCTCAACTCATTGAGATTTTGCTTCCTGACAAATGCTGTCAGTGTGGCTCAAATAAACTCATAAAAATTCTTACAGGTTTGGACGTTTCTTACATTGACAAAGCTTCTGTATAAAATCCCTACCAACAGCTTTGAAACATGGTGTATGTAGCCTTCTTTGTGGACAATGGAGAAGTAATATGACATCATAAAGTACAACTTATTTTTAGCTCTAATTATTACCAAAGCATTGTCCTTACTGGATCAAAATCTGTACAAAATCTGTACAAAATCTGTACAAAATATTATACAGGTGTATAATATTCATCATCTAACTCTTAACAAATAAACTATGTAAAATCAAGTAGAGGACTCCCAAAGACTAAAAATATACCCAAATTTGACATTTGAGAAATTTGTGTAAATCTTTTAACAAATGTAAAAATATCTTGATAAATTTAAAAATTAACTCTGTAGACTTTTAATCAACTGAAAGGTACTACGCCTTTTTCATAATAAAAGGGTCCTAAGGTATCAATCCTTTTATTTTTCAACATTCTCTAAAATCTATGTGTGAAAAATTATTTTAAAAATTTGATGATTAAGAGAAAAAGATAAAATGTAATAGTTTTTATTTGACAACAGAAGTCCATTTCAGTTTCATGTGCAAAAATCAAAATCTAAGATGAATTGCCCATTTACATGGGTTGTTTCAATTTCTTAAAATATGATTTAAATCTGACAGATTAATATCAAGAGTTAAATACTCTTTCCTTGCTACAGGGCTCATTCAAAATTTTGCAGTCAAATTACTAACAATTTACAAATAACTAATATGAAATTAATTAACTAATTTGCAAACATTGTAATCTAAAATATGCCTTTAATGACTATAATATATTGTATCTGAAATGTAGCATTTATATTTTTGCCCTTCTACTTTCCTATTTTAATTTAATTTGAGATATGCTGATAAGAAAATCAATCATTTATTTACTCTTGTATGTAGAAGTAAGATTTTTTTTTTTCCAGAAAAAATGAGTTGTAGAAAGTATCTTGAAAGTTTGGATTTTTTCAATTATAAAAGTTAATGAAAAAAGGAAGAAGATATCACTGAAACAATATCAGGTGAATATTTTCATGAAATGCTGTAATTGACTCTTACAAAGTATGTTGTTTTATTCAAGCACCATGGTGTCCTTTTAAAAAATATTCTTAAATTTTATTTTATGCTTAGACAGCTGCCTACATATTTTTGTATTCTAAACCACTGCTTTAGATATTGCACTAACATGGTTACTATTCCCAGTTTAGTCATAATCAATAGCTTTTTTTTTCTTTATTTCATTAAAAGATGGAAGCAACATAAGTGTTATATTAAATTTGTTTAGAATAAAAGGAATTTAGAAGTTCCTTTAAATAAAATTATTAAAGTCTCTGGTGTTTGAGCTGTCACCGTTGCTACTTTGTTGAAATTCAGTGGAAGTGATCAACAACAGGAAGGCTAATTCAGTTGCTTTGACTTGTAAAAAGAAAGCATATTTACCCAGACACTATCTCTCATCATTTTTGGTAGCTCAGGAAAGTGTTCATACATGGGTCAGAGAGTGGTACATTTTTTTAAATTGCAAATTATAGCAGCATGAATAAGGCAATTTAGATTTAGACTGCATATTAATTTTTAAAAATATTTTTTAAATTTATTTTTAGAGAGAGGAAGGGAGGGAGAGAAATATCAGTGTGTGGTTGCCTCTCTAGCGCCTCCTGTTGGGGGCCTGGCCCATGACCCAGGCACGTATCCAGACTGGGAATCAAGCCAGGGACACTTTGGTTTGCAGACTGGCACTCAATACACGGAGCCACACCAGCCAGGGCTGTATATTAATTTTGTATCCTACTCTTTTGCCAGATTCATTTATTAGGTCTAGTAGTTTTTTTGGTGGAGTGTATATCAGTTTCAAATATATAATCATGCCTGTTTCAGTTTCTGTGTCTATAGAAAAGTTTATTGCTAGAAAATGGAGGCTTAATTCCATATTTTATTTATTATACAAGTAATTAGTTAAAAGATTATCAACTCATCACAAATATTGCTCATTTTTATTAGCTTTACAGCAATGCTTAAACTATTATTGTAAAATTTAGCAACATCTAAGTTTCCATTAGTAGTATAATTTCAAAGGAGTTTGAAAGACTTAATAAAGCCCACAGAAATTTTATCATGAAAGTTGTCTTTTAGCTCTTTATACAACAAAAAAGAAAAATTATTTCTAGAATTTTAAAATATCTCAATGAAATTATAAATAAAATAAAAGTATTATTGAAGTTGTGTATAAAAATTAAGGTATTTAGGAAAATAATTACAGTAATGAGAATTTAAGTCTCTCCCTCTCATTACCAATCAAACCTTCACAATTTTCATGTTTTCTTTTTCAGAAAATGCAGTTATAGATAGGTAGATGATAGATAGATAAATAGGTAGATGTAGCAAGAGATGAAAATGGTGGTTTTCCAGAATGTTCTCATTAAATGAAATCACTAAGGAAAAGTGTCTGACAAAGTACTTAACAAATACCCTCTTCCTCACACCTATCCCCTTT
Source organism: Mormoops blainvillei (assembly GCA_004026545.1). Lineage (NCBI taxonomy): Eukaryota > Metazoa > Chordata > Mammalia > Chiroptera > Mormoopidae > Mormoops > Mormoops blainvillei. Next base: position 8,832 of record PVJD01013599.1, read on the forward strand.
GTTTCTCTTAATCTGCATGTCTTCATTCCTATTTGCATTTATTAGAGCAAAAAGAATTTATAAAAATATATAGTATTCAGTCTTTTTAAATAGGGGATTATTCTTTATTTTAAGCTCTAATACATTAATGTCAATTCCTATTATTTTGTTTTTAACCTCTTTATTTATTAATTCATTTAGCAAATATTTATTTTTTTAGGCACAACTTTAAGAGTTTATATCTGAAAATAAAAAATTCCTGCTTTTATGGGATATATGTTCTAATGGAAGAGACAAGTGAAAACAAGCATAGGTAAACAAATTATATAATATAAAGATAGGAAATGTTATTATGTGTGATGAAAAAGTAGAATAAGCTAAGTGGATCAAGTGGAAGAATCTGAAATTTCTGTTTTAATAGGTGGTCGGGGTGATCTTCACTGTCATTTAAGCAAAAGTTTAACAGTGTAAGGAAGTTAGCCATGCCGATATTGAAGCTAGCTTCTTCTGCATAGAGGGAATAGCCTTGCAACAACAGCATTAAGAGTGATAGAATCTAAAGAATAAAATAAATGAACAAACAAAACAGAAACAGGCTCATAGGTGCAGAGAACAGACTGATGGTTGCCAGAGAGGAAGGGTTCTGGGATGGGTGAAAAAGGTGAAGGGATTGAGAAGTACAGATTGGTAGTTACAAAATAATCCTGGTGTTGTGAACTACAGCATAGGGAATATCGTCAACAATACTGTAATAACTATGTATGTTACCAGTTAGATACTTGAAATATCAGGGGAGCACTTTGTAAACTCTATGATTCTGGAACCAATGTGCTGTACACCTGAAATTAATACAAAATAATATTGAATAAATATTATTTTTGTGCCTTGTTGTGCTGAAGCTGCCAATCACTAGTTGCCCATAGCTGTGGCCTTCTGAGTCATTAGAATAGTTTCCATAGAGGAATGTTCAAGATTAACACAAAATTTGATGCAGATTCATTGCTGTACTTGCTCAGTCATTTTGAATGCAATAGCCACACGGTACACATACTTACTCAATGGTGTCTACTGCCCCCACTGACTAGTACAGTGAAGTCATCATTGTTCATGCATGGCCATTCCAGTCCATTTTCCTTAGCTGTCACATTATATCAATGTTGCACAAACCATTCTCATTATGTTAACAATGGTTGGACTTTTTCTGGACAGACCTCGTATGTATCATATATATATATATATATATGGTGTAAATTTAAAGTTTAGGCATACATTACAAAAGTAATAAAGTCACCACTATGTGCAAAAAATTTATTTTATATATATATATATATATATTTGTGTGTGTGTGTATATATATATGGTGTATGTGAATATTTCTAACCTCCAATACTTAGCCTGTAAGGAGAAAAAGCAGGAACCAAATAAAAAGACTTATTAACAAAAATTTTCTTGGTCTTTTTACACTATCTAGTTTGCTTTTCCTAATTTGTAGTAAATAATTTAAGTACTAATACGATTTTTAAAAATTGTGTCAAGAATTATTGTCAGCTAATGGTATAGGATTTTAACTGGCTCCTGTACATTTAAAAAAAAAATACCCTTACCTATTTAATCTGCTAAAGTTCAACACACTATTTAGAATTGCATTTTAACAATACTTGTGTTTCGAAGTACAGACATCAGAGACTTCTATGCCCACACAGTCTAAAATGATGTATACAAATTCAGGTATTCTTAATACTATTAGGGAGCAAATTCTTTAAATTACAATGGTCCCATTGAATTAGCACCTAATAAATTCTTTGAGGCATTCTCAAATACAGTTATTGTCTCTTGCCATTTCTGAGTTATTCTCAACCTAGATTTTCTGTATAAACAGGACAAGTCCTTTAGAGTGCTGCCATCTCCTTCCCCATTCCAGATGTCCTTTAGACTGAGGAGAATGGTTTCTAGTCATTTTGATTATAAGAGATCCTGAGATCAGAAAGTTTATACCTCATTTAATATTTTATTCTTTTATTATTATGTATGATGTTGTATACCTGACATGTGAAAATACAACAGATAGATCAACATATAATCTTACATAAAAGTATATTCCAAGTATTTATTTTCCTGGTGGTATTTATTGAGGAACTTATAAAAGGGGAGTAAAACTCACGGTAAATAAAAAAGTACAGAAGTCAAGTAGTATAGCAGAACAAACTCTTAGTATCCACTACCACTAATCACCACTAATGATTAATCTTAGAAAAGATTAATTTATCATAATAAATTGAGAAACAGCATTATATTACATGATAAGCAAAAGATTAATAGGAAGGAGCTTCATGGCCCGATATCAATATTAAAGAGCTTAAAGTACTGAACTAACAGAGGTGAAACATGACTCTTCATATTCCGTCATCTTTATGTTTCTATGGAGGTTTTCAGCTATTTATTATAATTAGACCACAACTTCAGTTTGCTTCGATAATGTGAAGTAGCTTCCATATTGATGCAAGTCCTTTTCCCTGTAAAACCTCAGTTCGTCCTTTGTTTAGGGTTTGTTTATGGGTTTGCTGTATCCTTATGCTGGTCTTTTTCAGAATGGTATGTTTATTATCCTTGCCAAGAGTGGGAAAGGACGTGTGTGTTTTTCTGACAATAAACAAAATGACAACTATTCATTTTGATTAGATGATCCCTGCAAAAATCACGAATTTGTACAAATGCTGTGCTAACAAATTCTAGTTCAAACCTGTTTACCAATTCAGATGGTAAATATGCATTACCTGTCAGTAGAGAGAAGTTGAGAGTTCACATTTTATTATCAGACTCTGAAGCCAAACCCAAAATACAACGCTTCTGCTTCCTGGCTTTGGGACATGGGAGAAGTTAACTTACTTAGATCTCTGAAATGGAAATAATAATAGTACCTATCTCAAAGACTATATTATGCAATCTTTATGTCACTAGGATAAAAAACCTTATACAAATTTGCTTAATAGTATATCTAGCTATCGAATCCTGATTAGTTATATGTGTTCATGCTAATTTGTACATATGAGCAGAAAAACAATATATACAGTCATGATTTTCTAGGTTGTAGATAATTTGATGTTTTTCAACTTATAAAAACACCGCTTTTCCTAACATATATTTTGTTTAGTTAATTTCTTCCAGTAAATAATAAAGATATCAATTTTAAAGCAACCATTATTAAGAATAAGAATGATTTGAAAAGTTAGCTACTTTTAAGATACAACTTGTGAATACCATATTAGGGAATACACTTAAAAAAGAATACATGGTTATCCTGAGTTCTCTGAAATACATTTGAAGAAATGAATGTTTCTTTAATTTGAAAATGTTTCTAGATATAGTGGCTGAGGAATTCTATTAAATAACAATAAATACATCTTATTGTTATTTTCTTTTGGCATCAGTGAATGGTAAAGCATAAGAATAAAATGTGTATTTATCAGAAAATATAACTTGCCTCATTCTAAAGTTACATGAATTTAGAGTAAATTATTATATTTATTAATTTATATGGTGATCAATTAGTGGTTAATTTGGTATTTTTAATGTATTCTATGTTTATTTTCTAAAATAAGATTAAAGAAATTACAATATAAAGAGAACCAAAGCCCTTTAAATTCATAAAATTATTAAGACAGTTTTTAATATGCAATAGGCAAAGAAAAGATTAAATATATAAAACAATGAAAATATAGTTAATGTAGTTTAAGAAAAGTATAATATTATCCTTATAGATGTTGTAAATTATTACTCAAAGGAAGTTCACAGTAATGATAACAGTATAACTCTATTAGATAAATATTAAATTCACAATATTTTTCTATATTATTTATTAAAATTATTTTAAAATAAATATTTATGCTTCATGCTTTCTGACTGAATAACTTCCCAATAAAATTGTTAATGCTGCCCTGGCTAGTGTGGCTCAGTGGACTGAGTTCCCACCTACAAAGCGTGGGGTCACTGGTTCGATTCCTGGTCAGGGCACGTGTCTGGGTTGTGGGCTAGGTCCCCAGTATGGTGCACATGAGAGGCAACCACACATTGATATTTCTCACCCTCTCTCCCTCTCTTCCCCTCTAAAAATAAATAAAATCTTTAAAAAAAATTAAAAGATTGTTAATGCTTTTCACAATCCTTTTCATACAAATCTGATATTTAAAATCAAATATCACCAAAAGCTAGTAAATCTTACATACCAGCCTAAATGAATAAATATAGTATTATTCTCAGGAATCATTCATGGTTATAAAATGTAGGAACTGGTACAAGACAAAATGCTGTATTTGGAGGCAGACGATGTTAAATTTTTTATATAATCAAAAGAAACCAGGAATAAATATTCTACTTGAACTAGTTTTATTCTTTAGTTGATATATCAATGGCAGCAGAATTTCTTTCTTCTTAACTGAATGCAATAATGTAAATCAAACATATCATCACATGCTTGAAACTCATTGATATTTCCTTACCTAGCAAGTTACATCTCTATTTTTAAGAACAAAATATACTTTTCTTTTCTAAGGTTGGTTACATATGGATGGCTCCTTTATTTTAGTTATCTATCTCACACATTTTTGCAGGTTCTCCCAGGTAGCAAAAGAGTGGTTGATTATTGCATGTGATCTGTCTGCATATCAAGAAAACTGATACTGTATTAAGAAGCACAAGTGTGCATGGTTCCATTATGATGTTGTTTCTAATGCATATTTCTATATATGCACATCTCTTTTATCCTTTTTCTATATTTTAGTTAGTTACTGATTAAAATATATTTCATATTTATTTTTGTTTGATTTTGATATATTTATTTCTTTTCTTATTACTTTTTGCTGTAAATATTATTGCCAAATGTGATTTTACCTCAGAGGTAATTAGAACATATTTCCTATATACCACTTTATTAAGTGTGAATTCTAAAGGGAAAATCATATAAAAACATATAAATTGTACCACTTAGACTATTTTAATCCTATATTAGGAGGTAAAGTGTAAGAATATGAATGTTTTGGTAACAAATCCATAAAGAAACATTTTTTTTCTGCTTGTATAAAGCAAATTAGGAAAACATTCAATATTTTTCCAGAATCATTTGCTCTCTGACCAGGTTTATGTCTGCATGTTCAGTTGGTTTGCATTATTCTCAAGGGATATGGCTTATTAGAGCCGCTTGGATGGAAGTCTTAGAAATCTGATGACAATTGTTTTTCCCAAAGAACCACTTCCTAATGACTTTTATTCAGCCATATAGTATTAAAATGACATGTTCAGTTTTAAATGAGAGTTTTAAAGTTATTTCAGCTATTCTAATACGTGTTATAAAATAAATGTCAATTTTGTTGACCTATAGTAGATATTTAGAAGTAAATCAATTATTTTAATATAAATGTTGCCTAGTTCACTGATGCTTTACACAAGCAGGAATAACATTGAAGCTACCAGATCAATACCATGCATGTTTATTTGCAGTAGGTAGACATTCAAATACAGAGATTTATTTTGTGGATTTATGTTTGGTTATCTCTAACACAATCTAGTTCACAGTAACTGCTAGTACTGAGGATTATACAGGGTTGTTTTTCATTCCTTCTAGCCATATACCAAACTTCTTCCATGTCTTTCCATGTGAAGTTATCATTAATCAATACATACTGCAGGGGCATACAAAACAATTATTATCTAGAATTTATAGTTTCATAATTCAAGGTACAAAAAATCCCCCACCAAATTCACAAATAAGTGTGCAATGGGATAATGACAAAGCATTCCAGTTCTAACTGTACAATTAGAAAGAATTGTGGTTCAATCCTGACTTTATTACTTAGGTGCAGTGCCTGGGCACATCCAAACCTCTCCATACCTCAGCTTATTTATCTGTAAAGTGAGAAAAGTCAAAGGACCTAAAGGAGGTACTGTCTTAAAAGCAATAAAATTAGCGCCTGACACAGGCCTCTCTATGTAGTCCTTTTTATTCCATTACCATCAAGGCAATTGCATTCTTAATGTCAGAGTGATGTGGTGAACGGTACATGAACTTTGAAGTTAGAGCATCTTGACTCTGCTAACTGGCTGGGTGACTTTGAGAAAATTATACCACCCACATGAGTCTGCTTATTATTTATAAAAATGAGGACTACATTTTCTTTTACATATGTTTTCAAATGATCAAATGAAATAAACCTGATCTTTTTTTGTAACCAGTCACCAATAAATATTAGTTTTATTTCCTACCCAGCCACTCAGGCAAAAAAAGAATCATAAAGCCTTAAATCCATTATATTTTGTATAAGATGGTAAAATTTATATTACAGAAAGGGCATATAAAATTACTAGAGTAAGTAACATTTTTAATTTGTAAATACACATGTATAATATTTTATGTCATCAAAGGAAGTTATGTTTGTAAACCATTGCTTACATTGGTTTACACTGTAATCAATGTAAATGATTATATTATAATCATTTTTTAAAAATCAAGAAAAACACTTGAAGTTTTACATCTTTGGTGATGTGCAAATATTGTACCAATTTTTCTTGTCAATACAAAAGATACTCCATAGAACATGAACAATGAGAAATGAAAAGTAGTTAACAGTTAAAGCCAAAATATTTTAACTAATAAAGGTCACTCTAAAGAGCCTTACCTCACTCCCCAACAAACAACAGCAACACCAATAAAGCAGTGAGGTAGCTGAGGGTGATTTAGACAAGCTGTATTTCGATGTCAGGAAGCTTCTTATATGATTGCCTCAAATATCGGCACAATGCTTGGGGGCTCAGGCTTCCATTCTTAAAATTTTCCATAAAGTAACTATGACCATATAACTATAATGATTATAATCAATTATATAAGTAAACTGAAACAGAATCATGCAAGTACTGATACAAAGATACTGCAAAGTATTTTTTTTTTTTACCATAACTTTACCATCCTTTTATAAAAGAGCATAATATTTCACCATCACCTTAAGGTTCTGGGATGTTCCATACTATAGACTATCTTCAAAATGTTTTCACCATGTATATGCAAGGATTAGAAAATTTATATTAAGGAAAGGGTGAGGTTCTATTTCTACCAGTTTTTCACTTTCTACCTGCTCCACCTGGTCTATTGAAATTAAAGGCATTTTCACTCTTAGTCATCTATTATTTTAGGATACAGTGCTAAGGTAGGGAGAGGTGGGAAGGAATGAGGAAATAAATTTTCCTCAAGATTTGAACATACGTGGGGAGGCCCTGCAGGTGGGGGTTTGGATAATGTTTGAAACTATTGTTTGTTTGTTTGAATATTTCCCATATTATCAATTCACTTAATGAGGGTAACTTGTAATAATGAAAAGATCTTCATGGTAACCTTCATATATTTGTGCCACAGACTATGCTAGTAGGTGCCTCAACTTTTCTAAAAATTTTTGATTTTTAGCTCAGTAACTTATATAGCTGTTTTGAAACTTAAGAACCAAGGAGAGCTATTAAAATTCCATAAGACACTCAAGCTCACCACATCAAATAATTCATTTGACATCAGTAGGAAGTGCCAAGATTTACAAGAGTAAAGTTGAATTTAAAACCTTAATTATCAGGGAGTTCTAAAAGGTCTTGGATTTCTTTAAAGATATTTCTGGAGATTTACTGAGAAATTTCAAGGTACAATTTTATGGCATGACAGTGTTTCTGATATTTTTCTGGAACATAGCAGAAAATGTATGTGTGTGTATGTATGTATGTGCACATTCACATATATTTTAAATGAACAGTTGTACCTGCATATTTTAATAGTCAAAGTGATGCACTTTTCAATATATCCCCAGATGATAAAGCTATTATGCTATAACGAGGCCTAAAATAATAATGTTATAACATATTGCATGCAATGAATTATGCTTTTGAAAAGATGCATTTATTTGAAAGTATTTCTGAAGTCACCCTCTGAAATATTGCCATGTAGGCTAATTGCTTAGTTTCATATTTTTTATAAAGCATATTTTACCTCTTCCATGCTGTTGTTAGAAACTATATAAGATGGGATGGGAGCTAAGCAGATAATATTTATTGAAATGCTTATATCTGGGCAGACAGAATACAAAAGATAAAAGTAATTATGTTTATCTTTAAAATAAGAAAAAATATTCATGCATACTCTCAGAGTTACACTGAGGATTAAATGAGATAATCCATATAAAAGAAAGCAGGCACATAAAAACTAGTTGCTATCATTATTATGTCTTTCAATAGTGCCTAAACATGTTTATGTTTAACAATAAAATTGTTAATTGTTGCTTTCATTACTCATTATATAAATCTATTTATCTGTGTATTATTCTCCATGCTTATCACTATGACTGTATCAATATACCTGGGCCCATCTCCATACATATATACATGTTTATATATAATCAACCAAAAATAACTATTAGTCATGAAATAATACCTAGAAGCTTTTTAATTAAGCTCAATTATATGTATAAGTGTGTATGCATCAGTATGCATACATATATGTATTTGTATGTATGACTTCGTAATGCATGCTAAAATTAGTAGATGTTGTAGCAGGAACCAGTATCATTTCTTGAGCATTGACTTTTAAATATTTGCACATTTTGTTTTAGTTATAAAGACAGCAGTCACCCTCTCTTTTCTCTCCCCTAGTTTTGCAGCCACTTTCAGCTGGTACAACTGCTTTCTTAGTTCTTCTTGTTTGATTTTATTTTCAATTTTAGACACCATATATTGACTGTCCCCGTTAAATTCTTCACTAGGACAGTAGAAAATTTAACCCTCTTTCTTTCCTCCTACCCTAACTACACATGTGTAAACTTCATATAACATTTTCCTCCTAATTTAATTTTACTGTGATACACACTAAATACAAATCCAATATTGACCATGTAAATGCCATTTACACCACAGTTATATAATCAATATTGATTCATGCTCATGTTTTAAACAACTCTTGTATTTTCCTGGTAGTAACTTGTCTTGAACTTCTTATAGTTGTTGTTTTAATTACTTAGCCATCTTAAATTCTTACTAGCTGTCTGAATCTCCTCTCACACTGATAAGACACTGTAGGTATTTTACCATTTTCCCCTTTCTGGAGAAACTTGTCGCAGATTTCTGACATGTTCAAAGTTGGCAAGCTTTCTGTCCGGCACACAGCGGTTATCTTGGTGTCTGGTACCCCATTATCCTGGGGATGGCTGTCACCTCTCATTATTTAAATCTCTCATTCTTTTTTATTTGTGTATGTGTATATTTCTTTATCTTTCTGCTTGTTTCAGTGAAGAACATCCTTTAGAATGTTTCTGTGAAAGGATGCATGAAAATTAATGCTTTGATACCTTGAGTATTAAAAGTGGTAATTAATCTGTGCCTATTTTTACTGATACCATAGATATCAGATTCTAGGTCAAAAAAATTTCTTCTGAAAAGGCTTGGACTAATCATACTTTATTATTATTTTTAACACAGCACCAATTAATCTTTGGAGTCATATAACATCTTCATATTTGTTGAGCTGGTCCCTACAGAGGAAAATATCTGAATTTGGTAGAAAACAAATGCCCTTATTCCTGAAAGTTTGCAAAAACATCAATATTTCTGAAATATTGTAATGATAAGCCTCACATTTGTTTTCATTTATTGTCTGTGTACTTAGTGGACATTGCATCTCTAAAATTATATTTTTCAGTTCTTAAAATTGTAGAGTTATTTTACTGATAATTTCCTCCATCTATTTTATTTCTCTGTTTTTTTAAATTCCATAAATCAAATATTGAAAGTCATAGATGAATTTACCAATTTGTTTATTTTTCTTTTCTGCTTCATCTCTTTATCTTTTTGTTTTCCTTCCTGGGAATTGTTGTCACTTACTCTCCAGTTCTCTGCTGAGCCATACTGGAGCTGAGGCAAAAGGATCTTATCTTTAACAAGTATTATTTTATTATATTTATGCATTAATTTTTATTTTTTAAATATCGTACTCAAACATAACTTACTTGGGCTACTGAGTTAATTGGTTTACCCTTAAATTTTACTCTTGAGTGTCTTACTTGGGCCACCTTAATTCCAACCTTGCTTAATTTTCCCTGATCTGTATTGTTTCTTAAAGCTAAGTAAACCTAATGCTGATTGAAACCTGTTGTGCTTCATGACTGGTGGATTTTAAAAATATGGAAATAAAAATTGAAGAAAATTGTGATAATAAAGAAAGTAATATTTCAAAATAAACAAAATTTCTACTTAATATTCTTAGGGATACATGAAGATATTACCACCAACAACTGGAGACTCTTTTCAAAATGTACAGTATCTAGAGAATTAACATTCTTCACTTTTAACCTAAGTCTATTTTTTGGCCTCCACCCTATCCCATAATTTATCTGCAATACCAGAGGTATTTTGTGCTGCAAATAACTAAAAGTTGGGGTAATTCCAAAGTGTGATGTCAATTATATTATTATTCACCTTTCCCAGCTGACAGCTTAGAGTTTATTTTTCTCATGTGTTTGTCTTGTACCTCTAGTTCAGATACTACCCAACTTGCAAAACATTGTTGCTTTATTCTCATCTCCCTAACTCCACTAACTTGAAAGTGTGTGTTTGAAATGAAAACAAAACACTCTTTTGTGTCATTTTAGTAGAGTCTGATGGTGGAGGAAAGTAGGGATAAATGTTCAGTTTACCACCTTTAGCTGTAATTTGAGTTTCTAGATGTTCATTGTGTTTATACAATACTATCATCTTTATGAGCACAAAAAAGAATGACATAAGTCAAAATTTCTGCAGTGAGGTGCCAGATGTTTAAAATATATTCACTCTTTAATAGAGGGTTGTGAAGATCTACTATACACCAGGTGCTGTAGTCTCAACTGAACGAAAAAGAGACATATAAACGAGCGTTGTGTAGAGTCTGAAATGTGTTCTACTTGAGAAAAGCTCAAGGTATTACGGGTATAACCAGGACTAAGTTAGACCATGGTTCAGCAGTTCAGGGAAGAGTCTTCCAGAAAAGATAACTTACAAGTGGGGTCAGTAAAAAAATAAAACTAAGTAATAAAAGAATGACAGGGAATAGAGAGGGACTGCTACAGCTAAATATAACACAATGTGTGTGTAATTCTGCAAGGATAAGAGAGCATGGCAATGAGGAAAGCCTGAAATAACGCATTCAGCATATTGAGGGCTCAGAATGAGAGGTGGGAAGGATGAAAATTACAAGGATAGTTCTTCAAAAGGAAAAGTCACCTATTCTTAATGTTACTGACTTAACAATGTCTTTCCTAAATAAGAACAGTACATATTGATAATAGAAATGCAACCTTGTTTTAAATTGATAAATTTACCACTTGACCTGCCAAACAGTATGTTTGGGTTTTAGGTTTATTGAGGAAGAGAATAATATTTGTAATAGATGCACTGTAGATGCAAGAAACTTAAAATTATTCAACAAATGAAGGAAACATGACAACAAATGCTAGGAAAAGAACCTCTATTTTACCTTCTGTGGAACTGATCCTAAGATACATAATTGTGTTAGAAAGAAACACTGAAAGCATAAAGTGATTCTTGACATTCCATTAAGATACTAAGGTGAGAGCCTTGACAAAACTGTTTAATAAAGTGATTTGATCTAGTATTCCAGTGAGCATCTCTTAGTGCCTTAAATTTGTCATCATAGAAAACCCAATCAACAAAATTAATTAGCAGAAAATAGAATTTTTAAAAATGTCTTGATTTTCAGAAAGTTACAAACATATTTATACCCAGGTCCTAAGTGCTTTGTCTCTGTTCCATATTGTTAGAAAATAAAATGACTAAGAGCTCATTTTCTAAAGGGCTTAACTGTGCTTTAATTGCCACATTCCTAATGCACTGCTAAAAATGACATTTCAACTCAATGGTTTTCTGCCAAGAAATTGTTCTTGGCATTTCTCTGTCTATGTATTCATGACTAATTAACCCTTCACTAGTTCCATTAAGACAATTAATATGATGAAGATTTTGACATGGACTTTTAAAATTATTAAAGGGCATGGGAGTCATACCCAAAGCCACTCAGAGTAATCACACTGGGATGTGAGCTAAGGAGTAGTGTCTATTCTCCCCAGAAAATAATTTGGTATTTATTTTACTATGAATAGCATTTACTAAGGCTATTTACTTCTCACCTTTCTATTATTCAGGTAAACGCTCATGTACTCTTCAGAATATTTTATTCATGGGGCAGTGGACTCAAACTGGAAACAGAGTCTTTTCTTCCCTCCAAAGTAGGAAGAAACACAAAGTTATATTTTTTTATTATAAAGTATGATCATTTTGCAGTTGAAAAATGATGTATGGAGTCTCATGGTCATTAATAGTTTCTATACAAATTCACACTGATTCTCCTCTAATCTATTTTGTAAAATAAAGTCAGGTTAAGTGGTGCACATATACCTACACACATATTTGTGGGGGTACATGTATGTATAAATATGTGTGCATGTATATAGCACATACAAAAGGAAAATCCTATGGTAACTTGTGTTGGATTTTTATGGACTATTATTTAATAAACCACTTTTTTATTTATTATGCTTGTAAAACAAGAAAAGATTGTATATATTCAAGGACAGTGCTATATGCTGACAGAATCCCAACTATTGAACTAGAGTTAAATATTCCACAATATTATCCTGATGTACATTCAAACATAACTTCTATCTGTAGCAGCTGCTAACATAATACAATATATCTTCCTGCATTTAGTTGATAGACCTGTTGAAATAAGTGACTAATTCTTATTACACTGCTCTTCATGCCTTTTCTTATGCCATTCCCTGTGCCAAAAATTCCATCAGCTTTCCTCAAAGTTCAGTGTCAAATTACCCTCAGCAATGTGCTGTGTTATTTTCAACATCTGAAAATGAGCTTTAGTTCTGCTAAATACTATTGACATTTTCAACTTTTGCTTTACAGTTAAAGCACTACTGTAAATTTTTTAAAGCATACATCGAATTTCCTTACTATATTGATTTCACCAGGTGAGAGTTAAAACAATTTACAATAGTAAGTCCCCTATAGTCTTTTGCACACAGTTTACACATAGTCGCCTCTCAGTAAATGCTTGTAAGTAAATAGATGTTTTTAATACTCATAGTTATTTTTGATTTTTTCTTTACTGAAAATATATCCACAGAAAAATTTATAATTACTTAGGCAATGCTAGTGATGTATTCCATGACACTTACTATCTAATACGTTTTGGAGGGCTTTAGTTGTACAGTGAGGAAACTACTGAAGTTTTAAAACTTGCTGACTTCTCTCTCTATATAATATTTTTATAAAGATATAGAAAATTCAAAGTTTAGATATCTATTTTCTCTGTGAAAAAAACTAGAATGGAAAGAAGAGGACACAAATATGCCTAATTATGTATACTTTGATTATGGTATATTCAAGTGTGGTTTTAGTTTTATGAAATAGTTCTGTTTCTCTTTTTTATCAAAGAAATGTTTACCAGAACACTTTGAAACCCTTAGATAATATTATTAAATATACTTATTTCTCACTTCTGTTTATTAGATGACATTATAAGATTTTAAGGTTATAACCTAATTTAAAAATTGGGTAATGTGAAGAATGTATTATTTACATATTATAAATTATGCATAAATGATTTAATAGGTTCCTATAGTACTTTCTTAAGTATGTTTTAGTTCATTAATAAGAAAATTTGGGTTTATGATAAGTAATTAATATTTTTACAAGTGGGAAAAATAAAAAAGACATATCATACGAGTATAGCATAAAGCCATCATTTTAATCCAGTTGGAAGTGTTTTCCCTTTGTAACTTAATAAAGTGATTAAGTTTGTTTTGCATTGAAATACAGAATACCAGGAACAGTTTTAAATTTAAAATATAGAGAAAATATGCCAGTTTTTATTGGTAATCTACCCATTGTTAAAACTACTGTCATGCATGTAAAAAAATTAGAAAGATCTATTTTCATTTAACTACCTTTTTGTCACATATTGGCTTAATTTTATACAAAATAGAGCTCACTTAAAATCCGAAGGAAGATATTAGGTTATAGTTTTACATACTCCATCATGGGCATAATAAATAAAGACGGTATTTTTGCATTTGCTAAATATCTCACATCAAAAAAACAAACAAATAAACAAATCTACACTGAAGTTTATTAGCACAATCTTATACAGAAATAAGCACCTCTTCCTTTTTATGATCCTTTCAAATTTGAGCCAGTTTCTGTCTCTCCAGAGTACATTATTTTCTTTCAAATTACATATAATAAGAAAGTAAAATTTCCACTGTAGAAAACTATATAGGAAATGGAAAAAAATCTTTATTTTTCTAAAGCTTTTTCTTTAGCAAAATAAGCTCTGCATTTTTTTCAGTATAAAGTAATGCATTTAAGTACATACCTTTTGTTTAAATAAACAAAAAGCATAAAAATGCATTCATCAAGAGCTAGATTATTATTGGAAAACATATCTATAACTACTTAGTTATCAGAATAAATGACTGCTAACAGCAGATCGGTTGATTTTTTGTTACAAACACTTGTATATTAATAGATAGATCAGATTTCGTCCATCTTTTTGCCGTCAAAAAGTTCCCAGAGATCATCCATTGTATGTTCAAGTTTCTTGCCTTCTAATAGATGGAAATTCGGTAGCAAGAGGCTATATGATTCACCATCCCACAGCACAGATCTGACGACCCCTGAATACGACCTGCTCCCAGAGGAAACCGATTTAAGGCTTCATTGCACACAGAACAGTACGTATGAATCACAAAACCTCCCGCTAGATTAGTGACAAGTACACCTGAATAGAATTCCTTCTAAGTTGCTTATCTGCAGCCAGGCAAGCTTGTTTCACCCTCACTTTCAAAGATAAAGCCACATGGCATGTTACCTTGGCAGATTCTCACAAAGCAAACAGCCCTCGCCATCCGTTATGGGGTGGGGGGAATTCCCCATATTTCAGGTACTGTGACAGCGAATAGGCCAAAATGCAAACTGTCTGTGAGTAGAAAATTCATCAGTCCATACCAAGCCTTATATCTTTTCTAACTTTCATAAGCTCTGTGCTTCTCGATCTTTCATTTTTATTAACGGTAGTTCTGATAACCCAGAGTTGTAGCCACGGCAAAGGTCAAGAACAAAACCATAGGTTATCAAAGTTAATTTATCCGAGGCCAAACAGGGAAAAGTGGTGCCAACAATTAGTAAGGAGCTGAAAAACAGATCTGTGACAGAACAAGGAAGAAAAGTGCATGAAGCTTTTACTTTGGACAAACTACTTGTTTCACTTGGAAAAAAAGAGTGAAAAATTGAAATGCTAAATATATAGGATATTATTTATAGAAAAGATTAAAATGAATTATGTACAAAATAGCATTGAAATGTTTACTCATAAGGGATCTTGTGTACATATCTGATCAGCCATAAATAAAATAGAATGTTAAAACTATATAAAACTGTATGTTTTACACTGGATATCATTGAATAGCATACATGTAGTATTTTCTTCAAAATTAAATACCTGTTAATTATTGTAATTATTTTAAACTGGACAACAAAACAGATACATCAGTTCTCACTTTCAACATTTCTTATAGTGTACAATTACACTTAGTCAAGACTTTTATCGTATATATTAATAAAGGCCAGGTCATATCACTAGGTCAGTTATAAATATATAATTCAATAGCTCAAATCAACAGGACTCACGTTTTAGGGTCTATTGATAGTCCTTCTCAGACAAAATCAGGGCTGTGCTTTCTGGGTGAACCTGTGTTAAATTAAAGAAACAAATATTTTAGTTTCTCTTGGTACCGTCAGTAAGAATGCATGCAAATAAGCCACCAGTTAGTCATGGAAGAAAAAAAATTGCATCAAAAAATGCTGACTTGTAAATCAGGGTCCTTTCGAATGCAGATAATATTTACCCTTTCTCCTCTTTCCATATATTAGCAAAATTTTTGTCCAATCAACTTATTCCTGTAGAAACTCAGCTATGCCTATAGTCTGTTAATGAAATTTAAGTCTGAGATTAACCTCCATAAACATGAACAATGGTTAGATGCCTAGAATTGGGAGAGGCAAACATGATGCTGGGAAGGGGGAAAAAAATGATTCAGAAAATATACAATATGCTACATGAGGTTATTCATAGTATTCTAAATGGGTAAATATATGTAAGCAAAACTACTTTGAAAAATTACCAATCACATATCCAATGACAATTTAGGGAATATAAATATAACTACTATTAAATTTACCTTCTCTGAATTATACAGGTTTAATTTGATTGGATATATGTCCTTTACAGACACAATAACTCAGGCAACATTAAAGATCATTTAAAATATGCAAGAATTTCAGTTAGCAGGCATAAAATTATTTCTGCTCTATCAAACTACTGTGTTTTTATTGAGTCATTTATATACAATGAACTTTTATGTCATCAGTAATTTCTTTGAAGTTTCAGTAAATGGAGAGCTAAAATGGTCAATTAAAACATTAAACTCTACTTGTGTATCATCATATTATAATAATGTCAGTTTATTTTTTAGAAATTACAAAAATATAAAAATATAATCAGAACCATTAGATTAAGTCTTTAAAAGGCCAAATGTCATGTGTGTGTTACTCAACACTTTATTCAAATCATGTAAATACAGAGTCATGTAATAGTTCTTAATCATTGCATGTCAAGAGTTTTTGCTGTACATTGGAATATTCAAATTTTCTGGTTAATTATTCATTAATTCAACAAATAGATCTTGACTGAGATGGCCTTAAAATTCAACTCAGTTTTACTAAACAAACTTTAGACAGGTTTCTTCCTGACTCCACTTGTTCTTGATGACCTTTTCTTAAAGCATTTACTTTAAACTTGGAATTGTAAATTATTTTTCTTCCTCTTTGAGGTGTAAATCTTCTCCCAACTCCCTGACAGTTTTACAACCCAAGAATGTCTTTCTCCAGGATTTGGGAGCCATCCTTCTGACATGTAATCATCCAGAAAGATGGTTCCTCAACCTCCTAGCCTCTGTGTTAACAATGAGCACTGCTAACAAATACGGATAACCTAACCACATTAACCAGCCTCTCACCTAACATCCTCTAGTATTTTACACTAACTCTTCTCATCTCTTACAAAATCTTCCACTTCATATTTCTGCAGAGTTAATGTCACTATCTTCCTACTTTTGCAATAATAGTCTTGAATAAAATTTTCCTTGCCTGTTTAACTTCATCTGGTGCAATTTTTCTTTTACATTGTTAAGTGTTTATTATGTTGGAATGCTAGTAATTCAGTGGTTGAGAAGGTAGACAACACTACAATTGCCTTTATAGTACCTGCAATCTAATTTGAGGCTGAGACATGCAAATTGGCATTGAAAATAGAATATGATCAATAACAGAATGCAAGAACAGAATGGTGCACCTAATATTACAAGTAGGCTAGATGATGAAAAGTATAGTAGAATAAGTGTTATTGAATCTGTTACTTCACTGATGGTGAGGTATCATCCAGGTAAATCTGAATGGTGAAAATGCTCTAGGAAGAGGGTCTGACATTTGTGAAAGTCCAAAGGCAAAACTAGCATTTCAATGCAAGGAAAAGTCAGATCAGAATGGCTGGATTCTATACAGTGATGTAGGTGAGTGACAGAAAATGAAGCTGAGATATAACTGGAGAGAATAGGAAAAGGTGCTTATTCAGTCACATAGTTGTTTATTTTTCTTTTAATCAACATATTTATAATGAAAGCAATATAGCAAAGTTTAATGCCAAGAGTTCTGGTATCAGACTATCAGGCTTTAAAATCTGACTCTGTATCTCACAAACCGTATGATATTAGGCAATTTGTCTAAAACCAATTAACCTCAGCTTCTATATTACATAATTGGGGATAATAAAAGTATCCTAATGGGGCTTGGTGAGGATTAAGAGGAGACATTCCACATAAAATATTTAGTGCAAGTCTCGGTAAACAGGTAATCTATGAGGACGATGATGACAATAAAAAGCAATCTATGATGATATTGATGAAGTACATACCCTGTACTCTATAGACCATGAGAGTCATGGTGAAGAATTTGAAGAAAAGATAAACTGTTGAAGCATTTTTAAAATGGGAAAATATTATCAAGTTTCAATTTTGAAATAGCACTCTGGTTACCATTAGAAGAGTGTTTTGGAAGTTAAGAAGTAGGTCTATAATCCAATGCTGAGAACACGTAGTAGTAACTAAAGCTGAGTAAATACCTGCTGTCAATATATGCAAAAGTGATGGGTTTATAATAGAAATGCCTAATAATATGGATAGCATACTCTTGTTTATTAACTGTTATATGGTTGTAATTATTAATAGCACAGACTTTCACTAATTAAAGTATCCCTGTTTGAATAATATACTATATAGTAGAAGTCTTTGTAGGTATCAATTAGTATGTTTTATAAGAGGAGTTCTATTTAATCAAGCAAATCAGTTGAATGGATGTCATCTCCAATATACACGTATAAATGACAGTAACCATAAGAGAACTAGTATTTATTTCAGCATATTTATTAGTTAGACACTCCTTTGTGCTACTTTCATATATTAAGTCATTTAGTCCTAACAAAAGCCAGGTGCTATTGTTATTCCCAGTTTACCCATGAAAAAATTGGAGCACATAGAAGATAAGTAATAGCCCTGATTCACATAGCCGATGGAGGACCATAGAGTTTAACAAGATAGCCGGGATCCAGGGCTGTCTTGTTGTGAAAAGTGTTATACCAGTCTCCCATTATCCATGGTTTCACATTATGTGGTTTCAGTTACTCACAGTCAGTCACTTTCCAAAAGTAATGAATGAAAAATTCCACAAATAAATACTTAATGTTTTAAATCGTGCACTGTTCTGAGTACCATGATGAAATATTGCACCATCCTGTTCAGTGTCATCCAGAACAAGACTTACCCCTTTGTCCAGCATCAGCACACCGCACATGCTACCCACCCATTAGCCACTTAGTAATCATTTAGTTTATCAGATTGATTGTCATGGTATCTCAATGACTGTGTTCAAGTAACCTTTATTTTATTTAATAATGGCTCCAAAGCATAAGAGCAGTGATACTGGCAATTCAGATATGCCAAAGAAAAGTGCTTCCTTCAAGTGAAAGGTGAGTGTAATGTTTTGAGAGAAACAGACTACATTAATGTAACTTTTATTACATTCTATTGTTATAATTGTTCTATTTTATTATTATTATTATTGTCACTCATCTCTTACTATGCCTATTTTATAAATTAAACTTTATCATAGGTGTGAATGTATAGGAAATATAGTATATTTAGAGTTTGGCATCCACTGGGGGTCTTGGAACATCTTTCTTGAACACAGTAGAAAACAAAAAGGATGAAAAGTATAGGATATTTTTAGTAGATTTTAACTAATGAACAGGACATTTGCATCTTGAAAATCAAAAAGAAAAATCTGTAATAGTACATATTTTTCTGTTGTCCTCCCAACTAGATATACTCACTCAATCTTCTAAATACTCTTGTATTTAACACATATAAAAATATCATCTTCCATCTCAAACCTGCAATTAGCAATATTCTGATGAATTTCTATTATACTTAAATTAAATCTAAAATTCAAGCTATTTACTATAGTTTCTGTGATTATAGTCTTTCTTATAGTGTACATGCAAACAATCACACATAAACACTAATTCACATATACAAGGGGGGGCCCCAAAAATGGACTTTATAAAAAATTGTATATTTACTCTTAAATGTTTAACCTCAGTCACCTTCAAAGTACTCTTCATTTGATGGAGTACACCTATCAAGACATATAGGTGTACTGCCTATATTTGTATTGCCTATTTTGGTATTCCCACTGATCAAAACAGATTTTGAACCTGATTTTGAGATGCCTTTTTCTTTGTTTCACCTCTTCCACTCCTTCCACCTCAAAGGGAAATGTTTTGCCATTAGACTTTTTTCATCTGGGGAAACAAAAAATATGTCACTCGGGACAAGATCAGGTGAATAGGGAGGGTAGAGCATGGGGGTCATGCTGTTTTTGGTCAAAAACTGCTGAACACTCAGAGTTGTGTGGACAGGTGCACTTGTAAGTCACTCATTATGAAAGGGGCAAATGCATTGAAAGAGTCTTCAAAAAAATTCACTAAAGCTGAACGCAGCCTCTTGCAACAATGCCAGCAGGTATACTGATAAAGATGGGTTCCTAGAACACTCATCTACTGCAGGAAACCTGTACTACCAGGGGCCCACCCTCCAGAAATTAGCTCCAGTTTTTTGGAGGTCCCCCTTGATAGAGCACATTGCAATAACCAGATAATCCCATCACAGTAATTTTTATTGTCCTTAAATGCACTAGGTTCACTGTTTCTTTTGCTGGTTGAAACTTCACCCAAATTTTACATTACTAAATATATCTCATGTGTTTCTTCTTCCATTTCTACTCCATTTTATAATATTTTTTAAAGAGATATATAGTACTTTTTTAAGGGAAAATGTTTATGCTTTTAAGAGCAAAGGTATGTCATTAGAGACAGACTTAGATCATCCACACTCTTATATTCCCATTTGCCATATAAAGTGCAAAAGTTGAACAGTGAAGATGGTTGGTAGAAAAAAAAATTTCTTTTGAAATATGGTGTCAGAAGAGAGTTCGATGGATACTCTAGACTGCCAGAAAGATGAGCAAGTGGGTCCTAGAGTAGATTAAACTTAAAACACTGTTGGAGACAAAGATGACAAACTGAAGTTGTCCTGCTTGGGCACATCATGAGAAGGCAATTCTTTGGAAGGATAATGATGTTCGGAAGAACAGAAGGCAGCAGAAAAATGCGGAAAACCAAGTATGTGATGAATTGACTCCATAATGGGAGCCATCGGCATGACTCCGCAGAAGCTGAACATGGCTGTTGAGGACAGGACCTTGTAGACATCGCTCATTCACAGGGATTTCGGAAGATGGACCTGCCTCAAGGGCACATAACACACATGACATTTATTCTTTGCTAAAGAAATTACTTTTTTTTTTGTAGAGAGATCTCTACCTGCTGTCTTATCCTTGGCTTCATCACCCTTCCTGTGTCCTTTAACAGTATCTGGTAGAAAAGAGTCTTTTTTTTTAAGCAAAAGTCATAGTTGCCATTTTCCATGTGTTTCTATGATTATTGACAAAGTTATTACTAGTTTAAGCGCCTCAAGGGCAGAGGTTCTGTTGGTTTTTATGTTGTATAATATATCCTGAAGGAGATCAGAATATGCCACCCTAATATACATCATTTTTGAATATGGGTTACTTTGATCTGAAGGTAATTGAAAGTTACTGGATCCTGAAAGAAGCCTTCACAGAGTTTCCATTACATAACTAAAAGCAGAGACACTAAAGAAATAGGGACTGCCAAAACTTTCTTCTCTTGGAAGATTTTTATGGCCACGAAGAAGATAGAGCGTTAATACCAAGGTGTGTCAAAAAGAAACCCCACTAAAACAGCCCTTATCTTTCTTAGTTTCCCATATATTTACCCTTCCACAATTTACCCTCGCCACCCAGGCCCACAACCCCTTTTGCCTAGTCCATAATCTATTGCTCTTTGTTAAAAATATTCCATAAGTTTCCAAGTGTAACTACTGATTGGGGGATTTCATTCTTTTCTGTGAAACCCCCATGTAAGTAAAATTAAAATAATGAGACACATGCCCCTTTCTCTAATTAATCCATCTTTCATCAGTTTAATTTGCAGGTCTCAGCATTAAATCTAAGAGGGTAGAAGAATAGTTTATTCCTCTACAACTATCCCCAGCACCTGAAACAATGCTAGACTCAATAAATATTTGATGAATAAATGATGTGTAACTAGGAAGGAAACAAGCACTTGTAGTGATTGATTCTTAGTAACAGCCAATGAAAATTATTGATTAAAATTACTGAAGAAAGGTTGTTGCAAAGAGAATGTACTATGTTTTATGTTGTTGTTATTATGATTGCTTCTAAAAGTTAGATGAGGTCCAAATGTAAATAATAGAAAATAATAATAAGTAAAAGTAAGTAAATAGGTAAAAGATAGATAAATAGATATAGGTGGATAAAATGACCCACTTAGTTTGATATAGAAGTTAAGGGTTTTTTTTGGCAGTTTCATAATCATCAAAGACCCAGGATCTTTTTCAGCTGTCCATGCTTAGTCATGGCTTCCACCTTAAAGGTTTTTGGAATATTGTTACTTCAGTTACAGCCTATCTAGCTTTCAGGAATTAAAAATACATTTATACTAGCTTAGTGGGCTCCTGAAAAGAGCTATTCTAGACCCGGAGCTATAGCTTCAGCTTACATCTTATTGGAAACACCTTACATACTGAAACCGAATCATAGTTATTTAGGTAATTCTTTCACCGCTTTAAACAATACAGTAAGGTAAATGAGAGGAATATGACCACATTTTTTCTCTTCTGAAAAATACCTATTAAATTTTTTTGAGCATTTTGTATCATAAAACTTTGTTTTTAGCTTTACTAAACATTTAGGAAGTCTTGGCAAAATAAATTTTATTACATATTTTCCTTTAAACTTCCTGCTCCAAAAATGCTAAACAAGGGAATCCCAAGATTAAAACTGGACTCATGCTTCAAAATATCAAGAACTGTAAAATATCGTATGGCAACACAAAGGCAGACCTCAAGTGCATTGCAGATATGCACATGAAGACGCAAGACTACCTCCTATACTCTACTTTCAAATATATCCCCGTCAGCAACCTAATGAGACTTCAACATCCTATCGGTCTCCAGTCTCTGAATGCCCTATTCTCAAACTCTTCTGCAGCCTCATTCAGTCAATTATTGATGTTACAAACTATTGAAGTTAAGCTGCAGCAGCGGGAAGGCATTCTTCTCTGCTTTTGAATGTGTTTTTGTGTCTGTGTGCTTGGAATGAGTGAGCGCTTGCTCTTTTGGCCATTCTTTTCATACCAAACAATGAATCCACGTAGGGGTGGCCTGAATGAGGAGATGTTTGGCAGCTCTACCATTTCTTCATCCTGACTCTGTGTTAAACTTCCTGTTCCTTATTCTAAGATGAAAATGGAATTATCCACCAGAATGAAATGAGGTTTACAGGTTCCTAAATTTATCCTGTATCCTCTCTTCTCCCAGAAGTAGTCTGGTATTTGAATTTCAAAGGCAATCTCTTCATGAAAATCAAATAGAAGGAGTAGAAATGTCAAGGAAACAAGCATTTAAGAAGGATATAGATGCTCTTAAAAATTCGAGAGGAAGATGTTCTGTCTAACATATTAGGAATGAATGTAATTTAAAGTGAAATTATATTTGTGTTCTTACTTTTAAACTTATTTCAGGGACTCTTCTCTAAAAAGAGAATTTATTTTCAATTGATTAGATAAAGCCCTGAAGAACAAAATAGACTACTTCTTTATCGCATGAAAGTTATTTTATTTCAAAAGAGAAAAGTTTACTGATGGAGAAAAAGCTAAAAAACAGTACTTTTTAAGTTTTTGCCAAATGCGGCTAAGCAATAAGTTAAATAAAATTCAAATTAAATTATCTTTCTCTACTATTTATTTTTGTACTTTAAAAGTATCAGATTCCAAATAATGGTACATACATTTAATAGGAGTGTTAAAAAAATCCTTAAAGCACAAAACATTTATTTGAGAAAAAAAAAGTCATTTATTTTAAGTGTTAAATACCTAGCAATACTCAGGTCTCTCTTTTCTCAGTGGGTGAATCCATTTGGGGTGATGATGGGATGACATCTAAAAGATCACACTTGAATCTTCCAAGAAGACTTCCAAGATGCTGCTGACCATTGGATAAATTATGTGACATCTTTGGATATCAAATAACATCTTGCTTCTATTTTAGTTTGTGGCTATTTGGGACAACTATTTACAAGTGTGCACATTTCTTTTAGCTAATATATATACTATAAAAATTTATAAGAATAAAGATAAAATCATTAAAGAAATATTCCAGTACTCTGCAGCATAATCTCAGGTGTTCATTTTTTTCTTTTGAAAATGTTAATACAAAATATTTTAGACATAGCAATATAGCCCAACATAATAAATTCAAGATAATGTAATACATTCATTTGAAAATGCTAAGAAAAAAAAGCTTCTGCACAGCAAAAGAAACCATCAACAAAATGAAAAGGGACCCACTGTATGGGAGGACATATTTGCCCATGGTACCTCTAATAA